>JZKD02S1773190.1:533458-576898 GCA_000966675.3 Picea glauca | reverse complement strand
TCTCCTACATATACCATCGCTTTCTCTCTCTCATTTTTAGTCTCACTCTAACTATATTCCCCCCCTCTCTCTCTCCTTAGTCTAGGCCTCCAAACGGTTCATTGCAATCTCACTATCTCTCCACCTCCAATCAGTCTTTTCAATTTGGTTGCACTGCAATCTCATAATCTATAAGCCTCCAAATGATCATAATTTCCATTTCAGTAGGTTCCATTCCTCCAAATATCTTGTCACCATACCTAGAGCTTGACATAGACCATGACCTAGACCACCACATAGAGCTAGATCTAGATTTATACATTGACCTAGAGATTGATGTAGACAATGACATAGACCAACCTAGCTCCATCTAATCCTAGGCATAACATATACTCAATCATTAACCACAACTTAACTCGAGCCCTGTGTGCACTATGCATATACCTTGTGTACAACCCTTACACTCACATCAACCAGATCTTGGTCCTCTGACCATTGGTTTATCATTAGAAACACTTTCAATCCTAACCCCTTAGGCCTTGGTTGTCTCCATACCCCTATACAATTTTATTCATAAATGGTTTGGTGGATATTAAATTCTATATCCATTGCATTAAGAGTGTTCATTCTCTCCTATGACTTGGCTGAGTTGGTCATTTATGCTGAGTAGAAATGTGTATGTGTTCCTAGAACATGCACGCGCTTTAGTGCGCTTGCGTTCTAGGAACGTGTGAAAGTTCTTGCTAAGAATTTTTTGGTTCCAAGAACACCCCACCTCATCTATCTCATGGTTGAGAAAAAATTTGACAGCTTGATACAAAAGCATCCTGCACAGACATGTTTTACTTTTTTTATTGTTCTAGTTAGATTCATAAATACTTTTGTGCTATTGTCGGACCATTGCGAGAAAATTTGGAAGACAACTTTGTCAAGTGCAATTGGAATTGTTGTTTGTATGTAATTGTGTCTTATTGGAATTGAAAGACAAATTTTTCCAAGTGCAATTGGAATTGGTGTTTGTATCTTGTGTCTTCTTGGAATTGGAAGATGAATTTGTGGAAGTGTGATTGGAATTGTTGTTTGTATCTTCTTGTTTCTTCTTGGACTTGGAAGACAAATTTGTCCAAGTGAAATTAAAATTGTTGTTTGTATCTTGTTGTGTCTTCTTGGAATTGCAAGACAAATTTGTCCAAGTGCAATTGGAATTGGATTTGGAATTGGAATTRTTAGAWGTGTCTTCTTTTGTTATACAAAAAMAAATTTCTCCACTTGGTTGTGCCTTATTACATAATACAAAGACAAATTTTTGGTGGGTTTTTGGAAGCCAATTATTATATTTAAACATGAATAACCACCAGATTTGAGAAAGAAATTCCTCTAGAAAAAAGAAATTGATCGAAAAGATATAAGAATAATGATAAAAAGAAAATTTGCGTATGTTAAAGTGAAGGCTTTTCCAAGAGGAAAATCCAATTTCTAGCACAATAGATGCCACTAATGTTTCTCATCCATCACCAGAAGAAAAGTGAAAGAGTTTGTCTAAAAGAAATCCAAACAATATCTCATCAAGAAAACATCTTTTGGATGAACGGGTGATGGAGGATTTGCTTGGAGCTAATTATACAATGGATGAAATTAGAGAAGGAACTAGTGTACAACATTGCAATGAATAAGGTCTTGTGGTGAAATATTTTGTTAGATAGTCAAATGTGGAATCTCCTCTAATAGTTGATCCGTTAGTGATTGAAGGGGAAAGAACTTCAACATTTTTAACTCCAAAACAGGGAGGTCAACAATCCCAGAATAGGGGTTCATCGTCCCTACCTAGATTGAGAATTACACGACGAAGAACTACTAAACACATTCAAGTCGATGAAAGTGGTCTAGCATCACTTGAAGGTAAGTTAACTAATTGTACTATTCATTATCACTCTTATAAAATAATTCAAGAATATTTTGAAACAAAATCTGATGCTACTAAATGTCAATTATTTTTATCTTTGTTAAAATATAGAAGTTTGATTGTTGTTAGGAGAATTTTAGGTATTAAAATAGTCAAAAGTGTAGAAACAAGTCATTGTATCGTACAAAACCTTGTAGATGTTTTTCAAAAAAATGGTAAGAAGTCTTGTTCTAAGGACCACAATGTAGCCCAACGTGTCTTGTCCCAGTCAATTGTTAGAAACATTACAAGAAAATATCATTTGCTACAACTAACAACTCACCTCTTGAAATGCAATTTCAAAACCATTAGAAAGTATTCACATAGATGAGATAGCCTTGACACAAATGCCCCAATAGATTTGTGGGACTTTACTGGAAGGATACCTCATTCTGACATGAAGTTAATTGGAGTAACTAAGGGACTAGATCAAGAGTTATATCATGATAACGCAAGTCCTTCTTCCAACCAAAAATATTGATCCAGGTGGATATTGGTGGCCTCCCACCTATTCAAACTGACTCCTCTTGACAATTTTTAGTTTAGCATGTCCTTCTGTAATTCCTTGTAATTGTGGGCTCTACACTTCTGAGTTTATCTAAAGCCCTACACATCATCCAGGTGGATATGGGTGGCCACCCACCTAATCAAACTGGCTTATTTTGGAAATTTTTATGTCAGTACATCTTTTTGTAATTCCAGAGTTGTTTTGGGGCCCTAAATAGTGTTTTTTTGGCTTGCCACAGTCAACCTATAGACATAGTCATAGTTTTATGACATAATGTTTAGTTCTCGACAATACATTTCCAATGGGATATCACGCACCTAAAACAGAGCTCGTATGAAAAATTTATGACCTCGGGAAGTTGAGGTACCAACTTACCCATCAAGCCCCACATAGCTTTTGGAGTTTAATCTCCTAGGGTTATTTTCTTAGATGTCTAGGGTTTTGGAATTCATGATTAATGTTAAAAATGCCTCTAGAGCCTCATTATAATCATTCTTCTCTTATAGATGCACCTACTAGCCACATCTCTTCTAAGAGATAGCTATCACCATTCGAGCAAGTTGTTTTTAGTTATGCAATTTTATAGTTTCAGACTATTTTATTTATTCAATAGAAGTTAATGTTCACTGAATATATTTTTTTTGTTCTTCGTATCTCTGTGTTATTTTATTCAATCTGTTACCCATTTATTTCTTCTCATAAATATGGATCAATGGTATCAGAGCAGTCTGCTCTTCATTTATTTTTCTTCGTGAATGTCCCTGACAAGATCTGAGTACAAGAAGTTGGGAATCGAACCATTCGAGCCTTTGCAATATCGGTTTCACTTAGCCCAACAACAACCCATGGGGAAGGAGAAGAAAGATGATGGAGTAGGATATCCATTTAAAATGTTGCTCGAGGAATTCCTTGCGAGAAAAAGGAATGCAATGATGGACAACTTTGTATAGATCCTTTCGCGACTTCCCATAGGAATAGCATCTTCATCAACCGATCATGCAACCCCATTCAAGTTACAAGTAAATTTTGATATTCCATTATTTTAAGGACTAATAGATGTGGATGTTGTAGATAAATGGATGAATCTGCTTGAAGGGTACTTTTTGGTCCACAATTTTTTCGACAGGGAAAATAATACTTTTGCACTCCTCAAGCTCATCCCCCATGTTAAGGACTAGTGGGATACTTACTCTTAGCAAAGGTCCATAGAGGAATATGCAATATTTGCGGTCTCCCTCACATGGGATTCCTTTAAGGATTCCATTAAAGAATAGCACTACGATGTTGGAAGCTGTGAGGACCAGTACACAAGATGGACCACATTGCGTCAAGAAAGGGACTAGACAGTACCATATTTCACAAATATTTCTATACCTTGTGCAACAAATTGGGTACTGAATATTATGAACGACATTTGGTGCTAAAATACCATGACTGTCTGCATAGATACATTCAAACGTAAATGGATTTTATGGACACCGCATCATTAGGTGCATCTTATAGAGGTGAGAGTTTGGATCTGCAAACTTATGACAGTCAAAGTAGGCAAAAGACGACCCCAACCCACACAACAAGGGACATATAAAGGATGGCCCCTCTCAGGACAACCAGTCCAAGACACAATACAATAAGGGTAATGAGAAGTTGAATAAGGACATAGAAAAGTGGTCTGAATACCATAAAATCCCTTTGCACAACACCAAAGAATGTCGCTCCAAGCAATCACTAGTGGCCGAGCTGAAAGCGTCCGAGTCAGAGGAAGATTCTAACTTCAAATAAAATCTAGGAGGGTATAAAATTATCGATGCTGAACGCAATTCCACTGTCTCTACCAATAAATTCCATCCAAGAGAACGAGAAGACCCATAGGAAGCGGAATGCCTCTTTCACTCACAGATGTTGGTAAAGGGGGCTTTGCTTCATTTCATTGTTGATAGCAATAGTCAGAGGAACCTAATCTCAACAGAGGTCATCAAGAGGATGAAATTTACGATGACACTGCACCTGCAACCCTACAACATCGGTTCTCTTTGCCAAGGAAGAGATCTTTGTGTCACCCAGCAATGTCGTCTGCCCTATGGCATCAAGCCCTTCAAAGACGAGGTATTGTGTGATATTTCTCCCCTTGAAGTTTGTGATGTTCTTTTAGGACAACCATATTTGTGGAAGCGACATGATGTATATGATTCTAGACCCCGTAGTGTTATTATTACTTTGGGTAGAAAATTGTATAGGATACCAGATGTAATGTCGCCTACCGTTATTTATTTAATCTCTTTGAAGCAATGCATTAAGGTCATTTCACAGACCGATAAGTTCGTCTTATTTGTGATCCGTGCTCATAGTAAGAAGAAGGTTTATGCCACATATGTGGCCTCTACATAAATCCTCTCTTTACAACAGTATCAAGTGGATGGGATCGTGGAAGAGTAAAAATACATCTTCTCCCCACCCATCGAGGTACCTTTGCACTGCCAAGTTAAGAATACAATTTTTCTAACCCCCTATGAACCTCTGCCTAATGGACTAGTCTATCATCATTTGTTGATGGAAAATTACGAAATCAAGCATCAAATCCAAGAGCTACTTCAAAAGGGACACTTGATACCCAGCTCCTCCCCTTGAGGAAGCTTGATAGTACTGGTGCAGAATAAATATGAGACATGACAGATCTGCATTGATTACAAAGCATTAAACAAAATCAGAGTCAAGAACTGGTACTCAATTCCCCGAATTGATGAACTTCTTGACCAACTCAATTGGGAAAAGTTCTTCAACAAGATTGACCTAATGTATGGCTACCACCAGGTCCCCATCGAACTGATTTATGTATGGAAGAAAAATTTCAAATATAAAGAAGGTGTCTTTGAATGGTTGGTCATGCCCTTTGGCATAATAAATTCACCAACCACTTTCATGAGGTTGATGGATGATGTATTGAGACCCTTCACCAACACTTTTGTGGTGGTATATTTGGATGACATTATCATCTTCAAAAGAACTTGGGAGGAGCACATGCAGCATATTCAACAGGTTCCGAGCACTCTGTGGTAGCACAAGCTATACGCCAACATGGAAAAGTGATCCTTTGGCATGAACATGATCCAATAATTGGGAAACATTTTTGATGAACATGGGTTACATGTGAATCCAAGTAATATCCAAGTCATTCGTTATTGGCTAGCCCCGACCACACTAACTGAGATTGAGAGATTCTTGGGACTTGCCAACTTCTACCAACGGTTTGTGTTGGGATTCTCCCATATTGCATGGATCCTCATCCAAGTGACCAAGGGTGGTGGCAGAGAAAATTTCACATGGGGGAAGGCACAAAATGAGCATTTGATGACTTGAAGCATCGCTTGTGCTCATCTCCAATACTCTCCTTACCCTATCTGCAACAACTTTTTGAGATTGAGACTGATGCATTTGACTATGTTGTAGGTGCAGTTCTCACTCAACATGGTCATCTAGTCGCATACCATAGTGAGATAGTCTCAGATACCATTTGGAAATACCCCACCTATGATAAGGAAATGTATTCCATTGTGCAAGCATGTCGTCAATGGAAACATTACATTCTGGACAAGGAGAAATTCATACACACTGATCACAAGGCTCTGCAATTTATATAGACACAAGGGAAGTTCTAGAATGACTGCCATCAATAGTGGTCCACATACCTGCAACAGTTCCTTATCAAAATCAAGTATAATACATGGAGAAAAAATCATGTCGTTTAATGCCTCAATTGACCTCCCATGGGTGCACTTACCACCATGCTCCATTCATGTGTGCATGAGGCATCTATGTGGCCCCAAATTTATCAACGAGATCCTAACTTTGCCACCACCTATCAACTCTTGGGTACAACCACAAATGTCATTGATTTTCACATTAAGGATTGTCTGTTATTCCATTTGGGCCATCTCTGTGTTCCTACAAGCAATCATGCAAAGATGATTTGGGAGTCTCACTATAGTTAGATGGATTTTAGCATGGACAAAACTATGGTCATTCTACATAAACATTTTTATTGACCAAAACTTCAACAAGACGTTAACAAGTATATCAGAGATTGGACTTCTTGTTCCATTGCAAAGCCAACCATCAATAAGCAAGGCTTATACAACTGTCTTCCCACTCTTGAGAGGCCTTGGGAATCCATCTCCATTGATTACATGTCAGGCATTTTGTCCACCAATAAAGGTAATCATTGCCTAATTTTGGTGGTTGATCGGTTTTCTAACATGACCATTCTCATAGCCTACAAGAAGAGCATCACAATGATACCACAAACCATCATCTTTGATCAGGACAACAATTTCCTCAGCAAAGTTTGGTCGAGTCTCTAGTCACTATTGGACATCGAGCTCACTAAATCCACTACCTTCCACCCTCAAACCGATGGAAAAACAAAGGTTGTCAATTGGATTATTGTGCACATCCTATGCATGTATAACTCTAAGAATCCATGTATATGGGATCAGATTATTCCCTATGTTCAACAAAACTACAACAAGGCTCTCCATAGATCCGCTGACCATATCCCCTTTTAGGTGGGGCTAGGATTCCAACCCTTGGGACCCATTGATGTTGCACTACCTCTTTCCATAGATATATTTTTCCCATGTTCAGTTTGAGGCCAACAAAGACACCAAATTCATTGAGAGGATTCAACAAATCTGCCAGCAGGTCCATGAGATTTCGAAAAAATCTAATGCTAAGTACAAGCATTTCCATGATCAACACTGGGTATCGCACAAGTTTAAGGTGGGAGACATGATCTGGTTACATTTGCATAATGAACGCCTTACAAGGCCCATCGAAAGCTCTATCCACTTCGCTATGGGCCTTACACTATCACCAAGGTTGTGGGTGACAACGATTTTGAGATCAACACTCCCCCATTCCTTGGATTTCACCCAGTGTTCAATGTGGACCTCCTCCGACCATATTTTCAACCATTATTGGACACCTTAGAGATCATAGAACAATTGAAATTGACATAGCTCAACCCTAACTACATGGAACATGCATCCACTGATAATATAGTGGACACATGGTTCAAGGGCACTCTCCAATAGAGGATCCAAATTTATCAGGTTGTCAAGGTAGGGAAGCTCTTGCACTAAGGAAAGTGGCTCACCCAGAGCCAAATTCAGTAGAAATTTCCTCACCTGATGGGGGGAACTCAAAATAATTGATACCATTGCTTTCTAAGTGGGGAGGATTGATCCAGGTGGATATTAGCGGCCACCCACCTATTCTAACTGTCTCCTCTTGACAGTTTTTAGTTCAACATGTTCTGCTATAAGTCTTTGTTATTGTGGGTTCTACACTTCCAGGGTTGTATGAATCCCTTCATATCATATAAGTGGATATTGGTGGCCTCCAATTTAATCCAACTAGATTATTTTGGAAGATTTCATGTTAATACATCTTTATGTACTTCCAAGGCCATTTTGGGGTCGTAAACAATGCTTGCCATAGTCAAATTATAAACGAAGTCAGAGTTTGATGGAATACTTTGTATTTCTCAAAAATACCTTTCCAACAGGCTATAATGCACCTAAAACAAAGGTCGTATGCGGAAGTTATGATCTCGGGAAGTTGAGGTACCAACTTACCCATCAGGGCCCACATAAATTTTGGCGTTTCATCTCCTAGGGTTAGGTTTTTGGATGTCTAGGGTTTTGGATTTCATGACTAATGTTAAAAATGCCTCTGGAGGCTCATTGTAATCATTCTTCTCAAAAGGGTGTGTGTAGTAGCCACATCTCTTCTCAGAGATAGCTACCACCATTCGAGCAAGTTGTTTTCAGTTTTGCAGTTTTACAGTTTCAACCTATTTTATTTATTCAAAGAAGTTATTGTTCACTAGATATCTGGTTTTTTTTCTTTGTATCTATGTGTTATTGTATTCAATTTGTTATTAATTTCATTCCACTCATAAATACAAGTCAAATATGTACTAAAATTGAGAAGGTTATCTAGGGATAGTAAACCCCATATTAAACACTATCTTGACATTACACAAACATAATTGTATGAGATATTCAAAACAATACATAGTGCACTTAACTTAGGCCAAAAATCTTTCCATAAATGCAAGCCTTGGTATGTTCCTTGGATTCACTTGCCTTGCCTTGCCTTCACTTCTCTTTCCTTTTCCATGCCTTACCTTCACTTACCTTGCCTTACCTTACCTTTCCTTTGATTCACTTGTCTTTCCTTTCCCATGCCTTCACTTAACTTTCCTTTCCTTCACTTTCCATGCCATACCTTTTCTTCACTTTCCTTGTCTTTCCTTGACTTGAATTTCCTTGACTTTCCTTGCCTTTACTTGCCTTTCCTTGAATTTCCTTTCCTTCACTTACATTGCCTTACCTTCACCTGCCATTCCATGCCTTTTCTTCACTTTCCTTTCCTTATCAATTTCCTTTCACTTGCCTTGACTTTCCTTGAATTTCCTTGCCTTATCACTTTCCATGTCATTCCTTTCCTTCACTTTCCTTATCACTTGCCATGCCTTGTCTTAACTTTCCTTTCCATGACTTGCCTTCACTTTCTTTGTGTTCACTTTCCTTTCCATGACTTCACTTGCCTTTCCATGCCTTGCCTTCACTTGCCTTGCCATGCCTTTCCTTCACTTTCCATGTATTTCCTTCAATTTCCTTACCTTGTCTTTCCTTTCCTTTCCCTCACTTTCCTTTCCTTGCCTTGTCTTTCCTTGCCTTAACTTTCCATGCCTTGCCTTACCTTTCCTTCCCTTGCCTTTCCATGCCTTTCCTTCACTTTCCTTGCCTTTCCTTTCCTTGCCTTTCCTTTCCTTCACTTGCCATGAATTTCCTTTCCTTCACTTTCCTTGTCATGCCTTTCCTTCACTTTCCTTGCCTTGCCTTCACTTTCCATGCCTTTCCTTCACTTGCCTTGCCTTTCCTTCACTTTCCTTGCCTTTCCTTTCCTTTCCTTTGCTTCACTTTTCATGCCTTGCCTTGCCTTCACTTGCCTTGCCATTCCTAGAATTCACTTTCCTTGCTTTGCCTTGCCTTCACTTACCATGCCTTGCCTTGCCTTCACATGACTTAGTCATCTCTTGCCTTCACTTTCCATGACTTTCCTTCACTTTCCTTCAATTTACTTACAATGCCTTTCCTTCACTTTCCTTACCATGCCTCGCCTTCACTTTCATTGCCTTTCCTTCACTTTCCTTTCCTTTCCTTGCCTTTTGTTTCCTTTCCTTTCCTTCACTTGTCTTGCCTTGCATTACCTTGCCTTGACTTGCCTTCACTTTCCATGCCTTTCATTTCCTTAACTTGCCTTGCCATGCCTTTCCTTCACTTGCCATTACTTTCCTTCACTTTCCTTTCCTTTCCTTGCCTTCACTTTCCTTACCTTGCCTTGCCTTGCCTTCACTTTACTTTCCTTATCACTTTCCATGCCATGCCTTTTCTTCATTTTCCTTATCACTTTCCATGCCTTGCCTTCACTTGCCTTTCCTTGGCATGCCTTGCCTAAACATATGTAATAAGCACTGCACAAAACCTTAGTGCTGAAGATACTCCAAGATATGGTTTTTCGGTGGAAACAATGATAACGAAGTGGACCCCCTAGTTGAAACTCGGTGCTTCGGATCCAATGCAACCGACAATTCTCCCATCCGAGTTTTGGTTTGAGTTTTATTGTGAATTGCAACTCACCTCTTCAATTCATTTACGAACATGTGACCAATTTGGTCTGGGGGAATGAAATTCAAATTGAGGGGCACAACAAAATTTCTTAATCTCCCACAAGTCTATTTTTATAAGGACCACGTGACTAAACTACCCACAAATGCTCGACACAGTGTTCTTGAAAATTGACCTCCTCTTCAAAAATTGCACTGTGCCTCATTAACCAAAACCCTAGTGCCAAATATACTCCAAGATATGGTTTTCCGGTGGAAAAAATTACAACGGATGGTCCCCCTAGTTAAAAATCGATGCTCTGGATCCAATGCAACTGACGACGCTCCCATCTGAGTCTTTGTTCGAGTTTCACCATGATTTGAAACTTGCCTCTTTAAGCCATTTAGGGACATGTGGCCAATTTGGTCTGGGGGCATAAAATCCAAACCAAGTGGCATAACGGAGTTCCATAAGCTCCCATAAGTCTATTTGGCTAAGGAAATCATGAATACACTACCCAAAAATTCTTGACACAATGTTCCTGAAAATCGACCTCCTCTTAAAAAATTGCACTATGCCTCATTGACCAAAACCCTAGTGTCAGAGATATTGCAAGATACAATTTTACGGTGGAAAAAATGACAGCAAATGGTCTCCCTAGTTGAAACTAGGCACTTTGGTTCCAATGCAACTGACGGTTCTCCCATTCGAGTCTTGGTTTGAGTTTTATCGCGATTTGCAACTTGCCTCTTGAAGTCATTTAGGGACATGTCGCCAATTTGGTCTGCGGCCAGAAAATCCAAACCGAGCAGCATAACTGAGTTCCATAAGCTCCCACAAGTGTATTTGGCTAAGGGCCAAGTGAATACACTACTCACAAATTCCTGACACAGTGTTCTTGAAAATCGACCTCCTGTTCAAAAATTGCACTATGCCTCATTGACCAAAACCGTAATGTTAAAGATACTCCAAGATACGGTTTTCTGGTGGAAAAAATGATAGTAGAGGGGCCCCTCTAGTTGAAACCTAGTGCTATAGATCCAATTCCACTGACGTTTCTCACATCTGAATCCTGGTTTGATTTTTAACATGAGTTGAAACTCGCCTCTTCAAGTCATTTAGGAACATGTGGCCAATTTGGTCCGGGGGAATAAAATTGAAATCAAATGGCATAATAGAGTTATGTAAGATCCCAAAAGTCTATTTTTTCAAGGACCACACAACTACACTACCCACAAATGCTCGACACAGTGTTCTTGAAAATCGACCTCCTCTTCAAATAGTGCACTATGCCTCATTGACCAAAACCCTAGTGTTGGAGATACTCCAAGATACAGTTTTCCAGTGGAAAAAATGACAAAAAAGACCCCCATAGTTGACAATGGGTTCTCTGGATCCAATAGAACTGACGGTTCTCTCATCTGAGTCTCGTTTCGAGTTTTATCGCGAGTTGCAACTCAGATCTTCCAGCCATTCAAAGACAGGTGGCCAATTTGGTTTGGGGGCATAAAATTCAAACCGAGCAGCATAATGCAGTTTTGTAAGCTCCTACAGGTTTATTTGGAAAAGGCCCACATGACTACACTACCCAAAAATTCCTAACACAATTCTCTTGAAAATCGACCTCCTCTTCAAAAATTACACTATGCCTTATTAACCAAAACCTTAGTGTCATAGATACTACAAGATATGTTTTTTCAGTGGACAAAATGATAGTGGAGGGTCACCCGAGTTGATTCCTGGTGCTATGGATCCAATGCAACTGACATTTTTCTCATTCGATTCTCGGTTTGAGTTTTATTGTGAGTTGCAACTTGCCTCTTCAAGCCATTCAGGGACATGTGGTCAATTTGGTCGGGGGGGATAAAATCCAGACCGAGCAGAATAATGGAGTTTTGTAAGATCCCATAAGTCTATTTAGCCATGTACCACGTGACTACACTACCCACAAATTTACGACACATTGTTCTTGAAAATTGACCTCCTCTTCAAAAATTGCACTATGCCTCATTGACCAAAACATTGGAATTCTCATGCAAGTATTTTTATATAAGAAATATGGGATAACAAGTTGTAGAATTACATGCTTAATGAATCCTTTCATTGTAATTTTCTTTTTATGAATCCTTTTATGGCATGTCAATTTAATGCAAGGCAAGGCATGGCAAGTGAATGAAAGGCATGGAAAGTGAAGGCAAGAAAAGGCACAACGTGGAAAGGAATGACATGGTATGGAAAGGCATGGCATGGAAAAGGAAAGGCATGGAAAGTGAATGCAAGGAAAGGCATGGAATGGAATGAGATGGCAAGGCATGGGATGAAAAGGCATGGTATGGAAATACAAGACATGGCAAGTGAAGAAAAGGAAATGAATGAAAGGCATGGCATGGAAAAGAATTACATGGTATGGAAAGGCATGGCATGGAAAAGGAACGGCATGGAAAGTGAATGTAATGCAAGACATGGAATGGAATGGCATGGCATGACATGGAAATGTATGGGATGGCAAGGCATGGTATGGGAAGACATGGTATGGAAAGACATGGTATGGAAAGTGAAGGCAAGGCAAGGCATGACATGTCAAGGCATACCATACCATACCATACCAATGTTATTTCATACCATACCAATTCAAGGAATACCATACCAAGGCAAGGAATAACATACCATACCATACCAATGCCATACCATAACATACCATACAATACAATACCATACCAATGTCAATGCATAAAATACCATACCATACCATACCATACCATGCCAATTCATACAATACCATGCCATACCAATGCCAATGCCAATTCATACCATACCATATCATACCATTGCCAATGCATACCGTACCAAGCCAAGTCATGACATACCATACCATACCATACCATACCATACCATTGCCAATGGATACCATACAATGGCAAGGAAATTCATACCATTTTCAATGTCAATGCATACCATACCATACCATTCCATTTCCAATACATACCATACAAAGAAATGGAAATGCATACCATACCAAAACAAGATAATGGAAATCCATACCATACTACCACTAAGAAAACTACTAATGGTATGCATAGGCAATGGTATTTGCTTTGCATACCATTGCATACCTTTTCATGGTATTGTAATGGTATGCAATGGTATACAAAAGTAATACCAATTCCTATGCATAGGTAATGGCATTGTTGTTGCATACCATTGCGATACCATGGTATGAAACTGTATGCATACCATTCCAATACCATGGTATGCATACCATTTTGATACCATAGTATGCAATGGTATTCATACCATTGCAATACCATGGTATGCATACATTTGGTATGCATAACATTGCAATACCATGGTATGCATACCATTGCGATACCATGGTATCCAATGGTATGCATACTATTTCAGTACCATGGTATCCATACAATTGGTATGCATAACATTGCAATACCATGGTATGCATACCATTGCAATACCATGGTATGGATACCATTGCGATACCATGTTATGCATACAATTGGTATGCATACCATTGCAATACCATGCTATGCATACCATTACAATAACATGGTATGCAATGGTATTCATACCATTGCAATGACATGGTATGCATACAATTGGTATCAAGGATAATTTTAAGGATGGAAATTTATTTTAAAATGTAGAAATCTTGGCAAATCTTACTAGCCCTTTATATCTCAACTATAAATAATTGTTGATATTTTGTTAAAATATTCAAATTTCTAAGGACTTTATATAGCTTTTATAAAATTATGGCAATTTTTAACATAAAAAAAGTTTCTCCTATAAAATTTGGGAGAATAATTTTTAGAATGGAAAATCTTTTTTTGGGAAAAAGTATGGAAAATTAGCCCATGGATGAAATTTAGCCCCTAAAATTTTCCTTGATTGGTATGCACACCATTGCAATACCATGGTATGCATACCATTGAAATACCAATGGTATTCATACTTGAGAATCCCTAACAAAACCACCACTAAAACCCTAAGACAACTAAAACCCTAAAAATAACCTATAATTGGTATGCATACCAATGGTATGCAATGGTACGCATACCTTTGCAATACCATCGTATGCATACCAATGGTCTGCATACCATTGTGATACCATCATATGCATACCAATGGTATGCATACCATTACAATGCCATGGTATGTATACCATTGCAATACCATGGTATGCATACCATTGCAATACCATGGTATGCATACTAATGGTATGCTATACTTTACAATCCCTAAGACAACTACCATTGCAATAACATGGTATGCATACCAATGGTATGAAATGGTGTGCATGCCAATGGTATGCATACTTGAGAATCCCTAAGACAACTAAAACCCTAAAAATAACCTATAAATGATATGCATACCATTGTGATACCATGGTATGCATACCATTTCAAATACCATGGTCCAATGGTATTCAATGGTATGCATACTCGAGAATCCCTAAGACAACTACCACTAAAACCATAGAAGACAACTAAAACCTTAAAAATAACTTATAAATGACATACATACCAATGGTATGCCATACTTGAGAATCCTTAAGACAACTACCACTAAAACCCTAAGATAACTAAAACCATAAAAACAACCTATAAATGGTATGCATACCAATGGTATGCAATGCTATGCAAACCATTAATATGAAATGGTATGAATACCATTGCATTACCATTGCAACACCATGGCAATACCATGGTATTAATACCATGGCAATACCATGGAAATACCATTGCATGCAATGGTATGCATACTTGATAATCCCTAAGACAAATACTTATAAAACTCTAAGACAACTAAAAACCTAAAAATCACCTATAAATGGTATGCATAGCAATGGTATGCCATACTTGAGAATCCCTAAGAAAACTACCACTAAAACCCTAAGACAACTAAAACCCTAAAAATAACCTATAAATTGTATGCCATACTTGAGAATCCCTAAGACAACTACTGACGCAGCCCGCACTCGCAAGTATGTCCACTCACAGGATCTTCTCCTTTCACACGGCTTGAAGAACTACAATGGTTCCTCTATTTCCCTATTAGGAAATCTACACCCACAAAAAACTCTCACGCGATCCCCTCTTCTACTCGGAAGATCGGACTTCGCGACTCCGTGAGGTCAGTGGTCAAGCATTAGACTCTCGAACCCCCGAATGCCGATACAAGTCAACACTGACCCTTCCTTTCTATATTGAGACTTTCTCTATCACGATTTTTCCACTCGCGATGTCAAACACTTCATTTTCCCAACTGCCGAACCTTGATATGTCGATTACCCGACACACGCGCAAGTTGACTTTTCCACACTCTTTCACCTCGTCGGGATTTTGGATTTCACTATATCACGAATCCTAATGTCAATGTTTTGGGATCTCTCACTGCGAAACCCCAATGTGGTGTGCCACCTATCCACTCACCGACTCCACTGTGGCCCCACACTATTCTTGTACCTATCGGGATATTGCATATCGCAATATCACAATTCTCGTTGCAATATTTCAGAGATTCGATCCATGAAACCCCGATACACGATATGCGTATAGATCCAACGACCCTTGTGGATCGGATCGATGGCTCTACCCCTCTGGAGCTTCTATTATTTAGAGAATATGACATTGTATTTCCCTTGCACCTCTGCAGGATCTAACAGCCCCCGGACTATCACAGATTCCCCTCAGAGAATTCCGATCGTTTGTTTCTTACTTGGTGATTTCTGTGAATGACCAAGTGTTCCTCCACGGAACTCGTCCACCTGTGCACAAACTTGCAACGCTTCTGATGAACTTCCAATTACAGCTTCCCTATGCTGTCCCTCCAAATCTTGAAGGCCTTATCTTTCCTGAGCTATTCACAACTCTGAGTCTAGGAAAGACTCTTGCCTGCACTCCTTGCGGCAAACCTTCAACCTCGACCAAATGTTGAAGTCTTTCGACTCTGCGCACTCCTACAACAACAGTCTTCAATTGCTTTGCTCAGGTCCACAACCCTGAGACTTTCCTCGGCCTGCGCACTCCTTGCACGGCTCCTGTGCCCAACTGCACCTTTGGATAAATGAGAACAAAATATAAACTATCTAAGCTTCAGAGACACAACCCTGAATCCTTGTCGACGCACTCTTTGTGGACACTTCAACTGCACTCCTTGCAGGAATTCTTACTCAGATAGAGAAACAATTGAAACTCATTCTCTCTTCCTCTCAGACTTCAATTCAAACATGAAATCATATACACAACATATAAAGCAAATGTATAACAAGAAGAAAACACACACGAGAGTATCATTGAACATACATACACAGAGACCAAACACGACGCCATGAATTTGAATCAAAGATTTCTTTTATAAATTCAAATATGTGTACATGGGTGTTCTTTTACACAGCTCTCTGCTTCTTCTATGCTCAAATGCTTCTAACTATCTTACAATGCATAACAAGGGTGTATATATCCCGTTTCCCTCTTACGCTCTAGAAACTGTCTAATCTAGAATTAAATTCTATCTACTTTACATTTACTACTTTAAATGCCTTCTATCTACTAAGGATGAGAGAAATCCACTCAAGGTCCATTTACAATATAGAAGTGCGCTTCATTAAATTTCCACATTAATGTTCGTGCATCAAATCCAAGAGAAACTCAAAATTTATGTTGGGTTGTCCAACTATCCTTTGGCTTCCGCACTGTCTCGCTTGATGTGGGAGATGCTCCTGCATAAACTACCACTAAAACCCTAAGACACCTATAACCCTGAAAATAACCTATAAATGGTATGCATACCAATGGTATGCCATACTTGAGAATCCCTAAGACAACTACCACTAAAACCCTAAAAATAACCTATAAATGGTATGCATAGCATTGTGATACCATGGTATGAATACCATGGTATGAATACCATGGTATGCATATCATTGGTATGCATTCCTGAGAATCCCTAAGACAACTACCACTAAAACCCTAAGACAACTAAAACCCTAAAAATAACCTATAAATAGAGCCCCTCTCGTGGATGATACACAATTCATTTCATGTAAAAGTGATGGCTTACTTGAGAATCAGGATAGTGTGAGAGAGACAATCTGAAATAGTTCAAATCATCAACAGTTCAATATGCACATTGTGCAGGTAATGAAACAGTATCATAGATATCAAATTTGGAAATTCAATAGTATCTTTTTCAAGTTTTAGATTTTTAATATCGCATCATTGATTATCTATAAGATGTACTATACTAGCATGTAACCACATAAAATTAGTAAATATACATCAATATATTTATCGAAGACACATAATTTATGCATTCACATATGCTATTTTCTATTAGGTTGGAGGAAGGAAAACATGTAAGGCGTTACTTTCTAGATAGAATTTTGGTAGCATTACTTTCTAGAGGATTTTTTTGGTAGCATATAATTACTAAATAAATGTTATTAATAATTGATGGGTTGAACAAAAATTACAAATGCCCACTATACAATCTCAACAAACATTTGCATTAATGAGTCTTTCAATAGTCTTTTTAGCATTTATGAAGGGTTACACATAAATCAAATAATTTTATATATGCCATCATGCATAGGTAGAGGCGAATACAATGTGTGCCATAGAAAATAGTATTGAGCTCAAATGTGTGTGTACATAATCTATTTGTTAATGCGTAATGCAAGTATTTATAATTGCTAAATAGAAACAAATAAGGGGATTAATACACATGAAATTCATACACTTTGGAATTCAAACACTTTGAATGTCATATGTTTATAAACATTAAATGTAGAAACAATGAGATTCATAAAAAGTGTGCCATGAAATATGTGTGTGTATATATATATATATATATATATATATATATATATATATATACTCAACATCATCTAAATTATACATTTTTTACAAAATGGCAACTTGTGCCCAGTATACAAGTTCCCTAAGATACAAAACATCTATATCGTAGCCTATATACGATATGACAGTAGTTGGTCATTCATTGACCATTTCTACCCTCTCAACCCTCAGGAGCATCCTGGAAATATATCTTTCTTCTCTTGCTCGAGGATGCACCTTGAGCTGTTCTAGTCATGGGCGTGCTTCGACCCTTTGGAGAATTCACAAAGAATAAACAATGTTATAAGTTTTTTTCATTAATAAATTAATAGACATACAAATTGATACTTCATAATTTAACCTAAGACAACTCACAACATATGGAACTATCAATCGTGAGGGTGTTACCCTCCTCCATGACCTCAATCTCTCTACAATACAACCCTGCATCATTTACAAGGATCAAGTCAAGAAAATTAATCAAATATACATAAAAACAAATTCATGAAATCGAAAAATCATCATCAATGCATTATATCACAGTGAATATCTCAGGCATCTATGGAGATTCACTGGAATATGGAGAACTGGGTTGTATCACTTTCTCTGAGACAAACTCTAGTGTGGCAGTCTCTATCGATGGGGTCAAAAGTGGTGGGGGGGGTTGGTGGTAGACATGTGGGATGTGATGGACCATTATAGGCTGTAAAACTAATTCCAACACCCTAGGCCCAGACAAAGGAAACCTAGAATCAATGCCCAGGTGCCAAGGAGGCACAATACTACTATACCTAGCAAATATATTGTCGGCCTTCATACATATGAAAAAAATTGAACTATTAGTACCAAATACTAAAATACAAAAACATAAACACAAATATTTTGAGAATTATACAATATTTAACTTTACACATGATACTTGTGACACTGATGACTTGTCCATCCCAAATGGACAATCCCTGACATCGTCTAGTGCCAAATCTTGTAGAAACAAGAGAACATATAAAAAAATTCAGGTTGTCATAAAGTAAAGAAATGATTATGTTAAATCTATCAAATGTGATACATACTTGTGTGTACGATGCACCTAATGAACATGTTTCCTCTACTACTGCATCAGTGGTGGGGCTATCCACTGATGCATCCATAGGTGTAGAGGGTCCGCTACTAAGAAACAATAACTGCAAAACAACATAGTATCAAATATCTATATAAATACACAAAAATACAAAATAAATATATAACACCGAAGAACAAGAAAAAGGGTTAAGATACCAACCTCCTCCATACATCTATGTTGTCCAATGGGATATATAGGCCCATAGCATGCCTTCCTATGGTTGGAGAATCTGTGAGGTTCACATGGATGATTGTTATGTACATGCTCCTTCTCCTATGCATACTAACGCTCCAAACCTCTATCAATATCACTGTCATGCACCCCCAGTCAAGATAGTGCAACAAAGATATTATGTTCCACTAGGCTACGACTCAATGAGGAGATGGCTAGTTGTACCTAATGTAAGTTCTATGCAACAGGAGGATGTTGGGAAGGGGGGCCATGCCTTCACCTAGGGGAGTGTGGACCTAACTCGGGGTCATGACTGACTTACTCTATGTCTGTGCAGACCCTCGACCCACCCCATGGAAGTCACTAATGTCAAGGTAGTTGACATGTTTACCCATAATTTCCTTAGAAAATATAAGGGTATCTCCCTATTATTGTAGGGAGGTTTATCAAAAACCATGTACCACCTATACATCCAGTTTTGACTAGTCTGGGGATAGATGCACCAATCAATGGATATGTGTTTCCTGGCCAATGGTAGTTCTTGTCCATTTTTAGGATCCCTAAAAATAGACAACATTTGTTGTTTTGAAATTCCAATTTCTTTGATATGGTTTCTATCCAAACCAATGCTATAATACTCATACATTCTTCCCCTATAGGTAGAAAAAGATGTCAATTTCCCTTGGGCACTAGCAATGGACTGGACAATGATGTCCAAAATCGTGGCAAAGGAGACTTTGCTAGGTTCTCTAGTCTCCCTTAACTATTCCTCGAGGTTTTTTAATATCTCCAACCCCTTATCAATTTCATTATTTACATTTTGTGGTGGTGGCGGTGGGCTGGGGTTTTGATATTCTTGGTTTTCTTGTGAGGGGTTTAAATTTTCTTTGGGTTCCAATGTATTGTATATGCTGCAATTTAACATCCATGGCATGTAAATTAGTTTTCTTTTTTATTTAAAATACTAAATTATATTTTTTTTTCAATTTAGATTATTAAGAGAAATATATTAAATTAGATTGACTAAATTGGATTAAAGTTAAGATAAATGTAACATACCTAGAAACACGGTGGCAGTGGCGGTGGAAATGTCCTCTCTTTCTTCCTCCTCTCTTCACATTATTTTCCTAATGAGAAACGTGAGTGTGATTTTGTGTAAAATATGCACAAAATCACTCTTAGACGGTTTAAAAAAAAACAACAGTAAGAATGCGCAGACGTCCTTAAGAGTGTGTATATGCTCCTACTACTTAACCTACATGGCAATCCACATGGAGGTTCGACCACAACCAAAACTATAGCTGTAGGAACACGTGCTCATACATTCTTTTGAGTGCACGTTCTTAATCATGTGATTGCCACTTTTTCGGTCACCAAGTTCTTGCACTCACACATATATTACAACATAAATCAATTAAAATAAATTACTATTGAATAAAATGCATAAACTACAAACATAAAATGCAAATCAATTCACTTCATTTTTGCTAGAGAAGTTGGAAAAAGAATATATTTTAGCTTCGTTTATATTCCCACTAACCCACCCCCTACCAATGAATAATCCTTTTTGTTTCTTTATCTCATCTCTTATATAAAAAGACTCATGCCTAAGGTACAAATATATATTACATTAAAATAAATTATTATTTCAATAATTTCCTATCGTGCAGAAGAAGATGCACCCAAATTTGTAGAATATGGGTACACTTACGGATTTGCATAAGATGGGTATACTCACAATGTATCTCTATAAAAATGGCTAAATATGAATTTACACCCTCTCCCTTTCTCTCTCTCATAGAAGATGATGCATCACGCCTCTCTCCCTTTCTTTTTCTCATAGAAGAAGACACATCATGCTAAGTGTACAAACATATATTACATCAAAATAAATTATTATGAATACACTAATATCGTATCGTGCAAAAGAATATGCCTGGAGATAAGAAGATGGAGATGTCAAAATCGAGACACCCAACAAGCCAAGCAAACATAAAGCAGACACATGTAGGTATTATTCTAAATCTAAGAAGTAAAAAGTTGTGAATGATTTTAATTGGAATTGTTCTTCTTCCCTAAGTAGTAAGAGAATTCACCAAAATCAAAGTATTTGATTCTCAATTTCTATCAATAAATTGTAGCTTCAATAAATAGGAGATACATGCATACATGAGCTCCATGAAAAAAATAAATTATTATATAAAGATGATAACAATTTTTTTTTTGAAGTAACATGGAATAGGGAAAACCTTGAAAAAACTTTCTTTCTATTGTTAAGATATAGGGAAAATGGATAATAAAAAAAAATCCAATAAAAGCAGTGAAAAGTAGAACACACATGAAAATTTTTCTTATCCTTCAATTAAAAGATCTTAAATATTTTTTAATTTTTAACAAAATATTTTTCATTTCAATTTACATTTGCATAGGAAATAATGATATACCTTTATATGATGAATTAAAAAACTCTATTAAACAATACTGAATAGAGAAACCATTTTTTATGATAGTCGCCTTCTTTGTCTAATTCGATTAGCATGGAATTTTATGCAACTTTTTTTCCTAGAGTGTGATGCATCCGATGAAGGGATAAGGGTAGTATTTATACAAAACCAACATCCAGTAGATTTTTGGGAGAAGGAAACTAATGGATCATGAGAGGCTCTACCCAATATATGATATAGAAACATTGGACATAATGAAAGCATTGGCCAAATTCTAATAGTACTTGGTAGGAGGACACTTTGTGGTTCAAACTGACCACAACAACTTGAGATATTCCTTGGAGCAACGAGACCTAAATGAGAGACAACATAAATGGGTGAGAAAGGTGCAAGCATATTATTTTGACATTCAATATGTTAAGGGGAAGAATAATATAGTTTTTGACGCCTTATCTAGGAGACCTGCAACCTTCTCTATGATAGATATCTCAACAAACTGGGGGATGTTGGGTAGGGGGGCCATGCCTTCGCCTAGGGGAGTGTGGACCTAACTCAGGGTCATGCCTGACCTTCTCTATGTCTTGTGCAAACCCTCGATGCACCCCATGGAAGTCACTAATGTCAAAGTAGTTGACATGTTTACCCATAATAAAATTAGCCCATAATTTCCTTAGAAAATATAAGGGTATCTCCCTGTTATTGCAGGGAGTTTTATCAAAAACCATGTACCACCTATACATCCAATTTTGACTAATCTAGGGATGAATGCACCAATCAATGGATATGTGTTTCCTGGCCAATGGTAGTTCTTATCCATTTTTAGGATCCCTAAAAACATACAACATTTGTTGTTTTGAAATTCCAATTTATTTGATATGGTTTCTATCCAAACCAGTGCTATAATACTCATACATTCTTCCCCTATAGGTAGAAACAAATGTCAACTTCCCTTGGGCACTAGCAATGGACTGGAAAATGATGTACAAAATAGTGGCGAAGGAGACTTTGCTAGGTTCTCTAGTCTCCCTTAACTATTCCTCTAGGTCTTTTAATATCTCCAACCCCTTATCAATTTCATTATTTACATTTTGTCGTGGTGGTGGTGGGTTGGGGTTTTGATATTCTTGGTTTTCTTGTGAGGGGTTTAAATTTTCTTTGTGTTCCAATGTATTGTATATGCTTCAATTTAACATCGATGGCATGTAAATTAGATTTCTTTTTTATTTAAAATACTAAATTATATATTTTTTTCAATTTAGATTATTAAGAGAAATATATTAAATTAGATTGACTAAATTGGATTAAAGTTAAGATAAATGTAACATACCTAAAAACACAATGGCGGTGGTGGTGGAAATGTCCTCTCTTTCTTCCTCCTCTCTTCACATTATTTTCCTAATGAGAAACATGAGTGTGATTTTGTGCAAAATATGCACAAAATCACTCTCAGACGGTTTTAAAAAAAACAGCACTAGGAATGCGTAGACGTCCTTAAGAGCGTGTATATGCTCCTACTACTTAACCTACATGGAAATCCACATGGAGGTTCGACCACAAACGAAACTATAGTTGTAGGAATGCATGCTCAGGCATTCTTTTGAGTGCACGTTCTTAATCATGTCATTGCCACTTTTCCAGTCACCAAGTTCTTGCACTCACACATATATTACATCAAAAATCAATTAAAATAAATTACTATTGAATAGAATGCATAAACTACAAACATATAATGCAAATCAATTCACTTCATTTTTGCTAGAGAAGTTGGTAAAAGAATATATTTTAGCTTCGTTTATATTCCCACTAACCCACCCCCTACCAATGAATAATCCTTTTTGTTTCTTTATCTCATCTCTTATATAAAAAGACTCATGCCTAAGGTACAAATATATATTACATTAAAATAAATTATTATTTCAATAACTTCGTATCGTGTAGAAGAAGATGCACCCAAATTTGTAGAAGATGGGTACACTTACGGATTTGCATAAGATGGGTATACTCACAATGTATCTCTAGAAAAATGGCTAAATATGAATTTACACCCTCTCTCTTTCTCTCTCTCTCATAGAAGAAGATGCATCATGCCTCTCTCCCTTTCTTTTTCTCATAGAAGAAGACACATCACGCTAAGTGTACAAATATATATTACATCAAAATAAATTATTATGAATACACTAATATCTTATCGTGCAAAAGAAGATGCTTGGAGATAAGAAGATGGAGATGTCAAAATCAAGACACCCAACAAGCGAAGCAAACATAAAGAAGACACATGTAGGTATTATTCTAAATCTAAGAAGTAAAAAGATGTGAATGATTTTAATTGGAATTGTTCTTCTTCCCTAAATAGTAAGAGAATTCACCAAAATCAAAGTATTTGATTCTCAATTTCTATCAATAAACTGTAGCTTCAATAAATAGGAGATACATGCATGCATGAGCTCCATGAAAAAAAAAATTATTATATGAAAACGATAACAAATTTTTTTTGAACATGGAATAGGGAAAAGCCTTGAAAAATCTTTCTTTCTATTCTTAAGATATAGGGAAAATGGATAATAAAAAAAAAAATCAATAAAAACAATGAAAAGTAGAATACCCATAAAAAAAATTATTATCCTTCAATTAAAAGATCTTAAATATTTTTTAATTTTTAACAAAATATTTTTCATTTCAATTTTCATTTGCATAGGAAATAATGGTATACCTTTCTATGATGAACTAAAAAACTCTATTAAACAATATTGAATAGAGAAACCATTTTTTATGATAATCGCCTTTTTTGTCTAATTCGATTGGCGTGGAATTTTATGCAACTTTTTTTCCTAGAGTGTGACGCATCCAATGAAGGGATAAGGGTAGTATTTATACAAAACCAACATCTAGTAGCTTTTGGGAGCAGGAGACTAATGGATAATGAGAGGCTCTACCCAATATATGATATAGAAACATTGGACATAATGCAAGCATTGGCCAAATTATGATAGTACTTGGTAGGAGGACACTCTGTTGTTCAAACTGACCACAACAACTTCAGATATTCCTTGGAGCAATGAGACCTGAATGAGAGACAAAATAAATGGGTGAGAAAGGTGCAAGCATATTATTTTGACATTCAATATGTTAAGGGGAAGAATAATTTAGTTTTGACGCCTTATCTAGGAGACCTGCAACCTTCTCTATGATAGATATCTCAACAGACTGGAGGATGTTGTGTAGGGGGGCCATGCCTTTGCCTAGGGGAGTCTGGACCTAACTCAGGGTTGTGCCTGACCTACTCTATGTATTGTGCAGACCCTCGACCCACCCCATGGAAGTCACTAATGTCAAAGTAGTTGACATGTTTACCCATAATTTCCTTAAAAAATATAAGGGTATTCTCCCTGTTATTGCAGGGAGGTTTATCAAAAACCATGTACCACCTATACATCCATTTTTGACTAATCTAGGGATGAATTGACCAATCAATGGATATGTGTTTCCTAGCCAATGGTAGTTCTTGTCCATTTTTAGGATCCTTAAAAATAGACAACATTTGTTGTTTTGAAATTCCAATTTCTTTGATATGGTTTCTATCCAAACCAGTGCTATAATACTCATACATTCTTCCCCTATAGGTAGAAAGAGACGTCAATTTCCCTTGGGCACTAGCAATGGATTGGACAATGATGTCCAAAATAGTGGCGAAGGAGACTTCGCTAGGTTCTCTAGTCTCCCTTAACTATTCCTCGAGGTTTTTTAATATCTCCAATCCCTTATCAATTTCATTATTTACATTTTGTGGTGGTGGTGGTGGGCTGGGGTTTTGATATTCTTGGTTTTCTTGTGAGGGGTTTAAATTTTCTTCAGGTTCCAATGTATTGTATATGCTACAATTTAACACCCATGGCATGTAAATTAGTTTTCTTTTTTATTTAAAATACTAAATTATATTTTTTGTTCAATTTAGATTATGAAGAGAAATATATTAAATTAGATCGACTAAATTGGATTAAAGTTAAGATAAATGTAACATACCTAGAAACACGGTGGCCGTGGCGGTGGAAATGTCCTCTCTTTCTTCCTCCTCTCTTCACATTATTTTCCTAATGAGAAACGTGAGTGTGATTTTGTGCAAAATATGCACAAAATCACTCTCAGACGGTTTAAAAAAAAACAACAGTAAGAATGCGCAGATGTCCTTAAGAGTGTGTATATTCTCCTACTACTTAACCTACATGGCAATCCACATGGAGGTTCGACCACAACCGAAACTATAGCTATAGGAACGCGTGCTTAGGCATTCTTTTGAGTGCATGTTCTTAATCATGTCATTGGCACTTTTTCGGTCACCAAGTTCTTGCACTCACACATATATTACAACACAAATCAATTAAAATAAATAACTATTGAATAAAATGCATAAACCACAAACATATAATGCAAATCAATTCACTTCATTTTTGCTAGAGAAGTTGGTAAAAGAATATATTTTAGCTTCATTTATATTCCCACTAACCCACCCCCTACCAATGAATAATCCTTTTTGTTTCTTTATCTCATCTCTTATATAAAAAGACTCATGCCTAAGGTACAAATATATATTACATTAAAATAAATTATTATTTCAATAATTTCTTATCGTGCAGAAGAAGATGCACCCAAATTTGTAGAATATGGGTACACTTACGGATTTGCATAAGATGGGTATACTCACAATGTATCTCTAGAAAAATGGCTAAATATGAATTTACACCCTCTCCCTTTCTCTCTCTCATAGAAGAAGATGCATCACGCCTCTCTCCCTTTGTTTTTCTCATAGAAGAAGACACATCATGCTAAGTGTACAAATATATATTACATCAAAATAAATTATTATGAATACACAAATATCTTATCATGCAAAAGAAGATGCTTGGAGATAAGAAGATGGAGATGTCAAAATCGAGACACCCAACAAGCCAAGCAAACATAAAGAAGACATATGTAGGTATTATTCTAAATCTAAGAAGTAAAAGGATGTGAATGATTTTAATTGGAATTGTTCTTCTTCCCTAAATAGTAAGAGAATTCACCAAAATCAAAGTATTTGATTCTCAATTTCTATCAATAAATTGTAGCTTCAATAAATAGGAGATACATGCATGCATGAGCTCCATGAAAAAA
Organism: Picea glauca; assembly: GCA_000966675.3. Classification (NCBI taxonomy): domain Eukaryota; kingdom Viridiplantae; phylum Streptophyta; class Pinopsida; order Pinales; family Pinaceae; genus Picea; species Picea glauca. The sequence continues at coordinate 550,063 of JZKD02S1773190.1, read as the reverse complement.
ATAAATTATTATATAAAAATGATAACAATTTTTTTTTTGAAGTAACATGGAATAGCGAAAAACCTTGAAAAATCTTGCTTTCTATTGTTAAGATATAGGGAAAATGGAGAATAAAAAAAAATCCAATAAAAACAGTGAAAAGTAGAACACACCTGAAATTTTTTTATATGCTTCAATTAAAAGATCTTAAATATTTTTTAATTTTTAACAAAATATTTTTCATTTCAATTTTCATTTGCATAGGAAATAATGATATACCTTTCTATGATGAATTAAAAAACTCTATTAAACAATATTGAATAGAGAAATCATTTTTTATGATAGTCGCCTTCTTTGTCTAATTCGATTAGCATGGAATTTTATGCAACTTTTTTTCCTAGAGTGTGACGCATCCGATGAAGGGATAAGGGTAGTATTTATACAAAACCAACATCCATTAGATTTTGGGAGTAGGTGACTAATGGATCATGAGAGGCTCTACCCAATATATGATATAGAAACATTGGACATAATGCATTGGCCAAATTCTAATAGTACTTGGTAGGAGGACACTTTGTGGTTCAAACTGACCACAACAACTTGAGATATTCCTTGGAGCAACGAGACCTGAATGAGAGACAACATAAATGGGTGAGAGAGGTGAAAGAATATTATTTTGACATTCAATATGTTAAGGGGAATAATAATATAGTTTTTTACGCCTTATCTAGGAGACCTGCAACCTTCTCTATGATAGATATCTCAACAAACTGGAATTCCATTCCCTTGGTGGAATACTCCAAGAATACCTTCCCTTGTGAGATGATGGAGGGAAGTATATAGGTTGAAAGGTAAAGGGTATTATATCACATCAATTACTACAAACATAGGATCTATATTTTTCCTAAGTCCACACTAAAGGATACTATTTTTAGGGAAACACATGATGCACCACTGGTAGGGCACTAGGGATATTTGATGACCTACATGTAGGTTAGGGAGAGATTCTCATGGAAGGGTATAAAATGGGATTTACTTCTTCATGTGAGGGAATGCATGACTTTCCAACATAACAAGTGAGAGTTCACATATCCTACAAGATTGATCCAACCCTTACTGATGCTTGAACGAAAATGGGAAAGAATCTCCATGGATTTCATCATAGGATTACCGGAGGTGTAGGGAAGGGACTCTATTTACGTGGTAGTAGATAGGTTGATTAAATATGCACACTTATTTGTTATTTCTACGGAGTACAATGAATCACATGTAGAAGATCTATTCTTCAAGGAGGTGTTTAGACTCCATGGCCTTCCAAGGAACATAGTCAGTGACTGGGATAACATGTTTCTCAGGTCATTTTGGCAGGAAGTGATTAGGTTATCGAGGATACAGTTAAAACCTAACACTAATTATCATCCCCAGATAGATAGGTAGATCGAGATAGTAAAAAAATGGATAGAGGAGTACATGAGGAACTATGTGTGAGGGAAGCAACGAACATGGAAAAAATGGTTGCATCTTGGTGAGAATTGTTACAACACCACTCATCACATGTCCATTGGGATTAGCCTAGTCACGACATTGTATGGATACAATGCTCCATATTTTTTGGATTTGATGTTTAGAGATAGAATATCTCCTAAGGACAAGGACTGGTTACAGGAAAGTCATGACATATTAAGAGTCCTGAAGGAGAATATGTAGGATGCTCATAATCAATAGAAAATATATGCACAAAGACATAGGGTAGAATGGAGATTTAAGGTAGATCTTGTATTTCTTAGATTTCAGCCATATAGATAGTCGTCGTTGAAAAAGAGTGATGAAAAACATATTAATCCCCACTTTTACATGCCTATAAAGTGATTAGGATATTTGGGGAAGTAGCATAAGAGTTGGAGCTATCAGAGGGTAGCAAGATCCAAAACACCTTCCATATATATTGCCTCAAAAAGGCATTAGGATAGTAGGTCACTACTTCGACAAATCTTCCTCCACTAGATGACGAAGGGACGTTGGTTATATCTCCCCAGAGGATACTTGATTTCAAGGAAGGGATACTGAGGAGTGGGGTCATTCGAGATTATTTGGTTGTTTGGAGAGGAGTTCCCTCAGAAGATGCTACCTGGGAAGGGTAGAAGATCTTACAACTTCCTGATCTGGAATTGCTTGAGGACAAGAAATATTGGGAAGGGAGGACTCTAATGTCCCCTTCCAATTAACCATGATGGAAGGTGACTCAATATCCTATATGAATCCCATAGGCTATAGTCAACAAGGGAAAAAGGGAGTCAAGGTGGTTTAATTGGTGTCACTAGGTAAAATATTGACTAACCATAAAAGTGACACTAAATAAAATAAACAATTATATTTAAATGGAATTAGAGGGACAACAAAGTGAATATTTGATTTGGTCAAAATGGGGGGAAAGATATAGAAGGCCCAAAGGGAGGATAAATAGAGGAGCAACCCTTCCCCTTTGCATTATGATTTGACATCTATTGAGTGCTCTTATAGCCAACATTTTCGTTGGGATTTTGGGAAAAACCATTCCATTGTTGGTTTAGTTTTGTTGGTTCAATATCCACCCTATATAGACAAAGAGGATGATTCATATGGATTTCTCATTTGAGCTCATTTCGGTTCTTGGTTCCATTATAGAGAGAGATTGGAAACTTATCAGTTCATACAAGGTGTTTATGGTAAATTTTAGGAGAAGATCAATCACCAGATCCATTGGCACCAAGAGGGTTTGCGCAAGAGTAGTTGGAGGCAGCTTCATGGGTTTAGAAAGGGTCATCCCATGAGGCCCCATGAGACACCCAACATACATCTCATGACAACCCCTAGAGATTGGAGGTTTGTAGCATATCAAGTATGTGAAGGTGTTTTGAAGAGTTTGTAGGACCACCAACATAATGGACATCACTATCACAGAGAAATGTAGGGCTTGGAGAGCCTTCGGATTCATATATTAGCATCATTATAGGTTTCTTGTGTTGTTTTTCTAGTATATCATGATGCTACCTCACAATGATTAGTTGTGTGCTAGTAATATTTTGCAGTTTTTATTACAGCCATTAGTTATCATTGTATTGATTTTGGAGTTTGTATCCATAATAAGATGCCATGATTATCTTCTCTAATCTTGTGTAATGAATTATTTCTATCTAATTTACAATATTTCTCATTTAGTAAGTTATCTTATAAGAATTTAACAACACATTCACTTAAGAAGAAACAATAACTCTAAGGAAAAAACATAATTCCCCCTCCTAGCCAAGTTGGGGACATTTCAATAAGACTGTAAGATCTGGTTATGCATGCACAACTCGTATTTGAAATTTCACTCATAATGTATAGACATAGACCTAGTTGATAGGGGGGAGCATGTAGTATTCCTAGAGACCCTGAATTAGAGGGAATCTTGGTCAATTTTGGTTATGAGAAAAGGGGAGAGGAGTTAGGTCATGAGTCATGGTTTCATGTACATGTTTTTGGTAGCTCATGGTTTTAGAGCCCATGCATTGCATACTCCGTTGAAATTATCCTAGAGATGAGAGGTGAAGGCTCCCTTGGCTGGCTTGGATAGATTCGTTCAAGGAAGTATATGTATGTTGGTTCTATGATGGAAATAAGGTATGATATAGTGGAATCATAGTTCCCACAAAATAATCACTAGCACAGATATATACATGGAATAATAAGAAGTTGTTAAGGATTGAAAAAGGATATCTATTTACAAACTTAGGGAATCATTATATGGCCTATGGTAACCACAAAATGTTACAATATGTTTGATTCCTTCATTGTGAGCCAAAGTTTCTTATGAACTGAGTATGATCATTGTATTTACTTCAAAAGTTTCAATAGGATATTCATTATCTTGATGTTATGTTGATGATATGCTTGTTGCAAGAAACACATGCTTGAGAAGAACATATGTTAAAGGCTCAGTTGGTTAGGTTGTTTTGAATGAAGGATCTAAGAGAAACAAAACAAATATTGGGAATAGAAGTACATAAAGAAGGGAAAAATGGTACGTTGTGGTCATCACAATACAAGTTTGGTAAATATACTGATGAAGTTGAGTATGAACATCGTGAAACTGGTAAATATCCCTTTTAGATTTTCGTTGTAAACCTTCTTCAAGTTTATGTTATAGTAGTGAATAAGAAAAGGATTATGTGTCTCATGTACCTTATGAAAGTATAGTATGAAGGATGATGTATGTGATGGAATGTTCAAGTATTTCACATGCAGTCGGTGTTGTTAGTGGACACATGGAAAAACCAGGTAAAGAGCATGAAAATGGGTGCTTAGGTATATTAGAAGCATGAGTATCACCTACAATGGTTGCAGTGATTTATCATGTGGTTATGTTGATTTAAAGGAGTTTGAGTGGTCGATACTAGAGAAAATGGTGCATAACTTTTCACGTAGACATGTTCACACAACTAGTATTGTCAAAGAATTTGTGATGGTGTTTGTATTATCTTGTCTTGCATGAAAACTGATGATTAATTCGTTGGGAAAGGTATCATAAAAATTGTTGTCTAGGTGGATATTGTTTGGTGGTGACAACACATACCTATAAGTTACATTTTGTGGCTCATTCTTCAAGCGTTTGACTTTCCATATGCCTAAAAAACACTGGAGTAATTTTTGTTTAAACGTAGAATCCTTTGAGGTGCTTATACTAGGCTTGTATTCATTTCTTGATTATTGGATGAACAATAAATTGTAACTTCATCTTTGTTGTCTAATGCATTATTCTTCGTTATTCTATATTAACTCATTTATGCAAAATCCAGGCTTGAACTAACATATTTGATGCTCATAATGTGCCATGAAAACCATTTTGACAATAGAATTGGACAACCTTGTGGTGAACGAAGGTCACCATAACATTAAACACTATATGTATCCAATGTTCCTGCTGCATTAAATATCTATAAGTGTAGGATTATTTTCATGTGTACAATTGCATGTGGTACCATAGGGTTGGTGTAATGTAACGTCAGTTTGCACATGGTCAGTGGTTTCCTAGAGTGGATGATGGATCCACTAAGGAGATTAAAATGCTGAATAAATTGGTTATCAGGTCAGAGTCATAAATTTTAATTTGATAAGAAGAGATAAATATGAGGAAAAGAAAGGGAAAACTTATTGCGACATGCATTTTCCTTCTCATTATTAAATAGATTTTCTACAACATAGATTTTTCAACCCTATACGTTTGATATCATAAAAACTAACAACTGTATATAAATAGAAAAATACCAAATCAACTTATCACCCAACTAGTTGATCTATGCATACCCAGTCAATAGGAGATATTGTATGCTTTAACACCCTTCCTTAATCTCAACTATTACATTCTTCAACAATGCCAGTTCCTATGTGTTGTCTTTGAGACTCAATCCATAGAATTATTTCTCGGCTTGTACACTATGTACTCTTTGCATTTTATTTCAAATATTGATGGTTAATCTACATACACCTCTTTTTCTAAATTGCTATTCAAAAACTCCAACTTCACATCCATCTAGTAAAGTGGCCACTTGTTCTAGTTTGCAATGGATATCAAATCCTTAATAGTATCCAACCTTGCTACTAGAGAAAAGGTATTACCATAGTCAATACCAGGTTGTTGAGAAAACCCTTTGGAAACTAGCCTTGCCTTATATTTCTCTACCTTTCCATTCTAATTCAGTTTTGTCTTGTAAACCCACTTAACACAAATGTTATTTTTATCCATTGGTAGATAAACAAGATCACATGAATCATTCCTTCCAATAGCTTCAATCTCTCCATCAATGGCCTATACCCAATGTTCTTATTTGACTTCCTATTCAAAATAAGAAGGTTGATAGGACAACAAAGAAAAGTGATCTTATTGATCCATGTCATTCAATTGCTCATGTATTTCCTTCAAGCTCCTTGTTTTTTGATTTCTCATAGAATCTACTAACGCACTACTAAAAGAAGAACTATTTTTAGTATGTTCCTCTTGTCTTTGCACCTGTAATTGTTGAAGTCTTGGTGGAGGTACTTGTTGTCCTAAGATTTCCACCTATTTATCTATTTGGAATAATGAATTTTGATTATCCATTGTTTCATTTTCTTGGTCACTCCAAGAATTTTACATCTCTTCTCACCAAAAATTTATTGGTGACTTGATTATACAATCTATAGTATTTGGATTGTTCACTATACCCGATGGGAATGCACTTTGCACTCCTTCTGTCAAGTTTCCTTCTTAGCTCTTATGGGACATGTGCATAGGCTCTACAACCAAAAGTTATGGCATGAGAGACACTTTTCTTCATGCCACTCCATGCTTCTTGAGGAAGTTTATCTTTCACACTTCATATTAGATATCTATTCAATATGTAGATTGAACAAGAAACAACTTTAGCCCAAAAATATTTAGATATATTTTTGTCTTTGATCATGCTCCTTTCCATTTTCATCATGGTTTGATTCTTTCTTTCATCCACTCCATTCTATTGTGAACTATAACTGGTGGAGAACTACCATTTAATTCCCCATTTCCTACAAAAATTTTCAAACTCCTTTGAGTCATAATCTCCTCCTCCATCTTACCTAAGTACTTTGACATATTTTCCACTCTGTTTTTCTGCTACAACTTTAAATTATTTCAACTTTGTGAATTAGTAGATTTTTTTTTGAGAAATTATACCCAAAATTTCTTGCCAAGATCATCAATGAATGTTAGAAAAAAAAAACTTCCACCTATGAACTGAGTTTGCACGGCTCTACATAGATATATGTGAACTAGTTCTAGATGCTCTTTAGCTTTGTAGGAGGCTATTGGAAAGCTGTCTCTTAGATTTTTTTAAGAATGTATCTTTCACAAGGGTTGGTCTGTTCATTCAATATAGGCATTCCCTTAACCATTGAATATTTTTGCATGAGACTAAGACTCCTAAAAGGTAGGTGACCATACCTAAGATACTACAACCAAGTCTCTTCTATTATTGGGACATTTTGTGCATATTTATGTGACATGTTTACGCTTCTCAGATTCAATGGGAAAATTCTATTCTTGGTCATTTGAATTTTTCCAACAAGCCTTCTACTAGGTGGCTTGTCTAAGATAGTGCACGTGGAGTCCTTTAATCTAACAACATAACCATTTCGACTCAATTGTCCTATACTTATTAGATTATGTCTAATATTGGGTACATTGAAGACATCAAGAATGTCTTTCTTCACATTTTTCTTAGTTAATACTAACACAACAACTTTGCCTAATGACTTGACATGATAATCATGTCCCAAAGTAATTTAAGATTGAATAGAACTATTAATGCTAGAAAACATTTTTTGGGTACCTATCATATGATTTTTGCAACCACTATACAACAACCAAAGATCCTTGTGATCTTATTTAGTGATTTTACATGAAATGAACATTGTCTCAAATGAACTTTCTTTAATGTTAGAGATATTCAGTCTACCCTTGTTCAGATATGACTATTCCTTTCTACATACACTTTCATAGTGATCATATTTTCCACAACAGTAACATTGGACTTTAGATTTGTCAGTCCATCTTCTACCTCTCCCCCATGATTCTAACAATATTTAGGTTGACTTGATTGTTCTGACTATTCTGGTGTCATTCTTATTTATGCTTGATGATTACCTCTACCTCTGCCTCTATGAATGGATTCCTAAGTCTTGAAGACATGTTCCAAGGATTCCTCTTCCATGTTGATTCTTGAGTTGTGGGATAGAAGAGAACCCATTAATTCCTTGATTGTCAATTTATATAGATCATTGGACTCTTCTATGGAAATCACAACCATTTCAAATTTATTAGGTAGGATTCTGAGAACTTTTTCATCAATTTTCTTATCTTCAATATTGTCTCCATGAATCCTGAGTTGATTCACAAGTTCCATCACTCTAGTCATGGATAGGCCAATGTTTTATACCTCCTTCATATTTAAGGTTTCAAACTTTGTCCTTAGGTTTTGAATCTTCACAGTCTTCACTTTGTTATTTCCCTGATATATGACAATCCCAGGATATCTCAGGATTTCTATGCACTAGATGCTCTAGTTATCTTGGGAAAAATTAAGTCATCTAATGAACTCTCGATCCAAAATTTGGCCTTGTTCTCCTTGCAAACTTGTATAATTGAGAAAAAGGGAGAATGGGGCTGAATTTTGGATCCAAAGTTCAGTGGATAAAACGATTTTTCTCAATTAGTCATGGCTCCCAACATTCCTGGACTTGCAGGAAGTTTTCAACCTCAGAGACTAGAACTCATAATTCTTTCCAACAAGAAGTCGTCCCTCTGTTTTCCCTAGATTACTTGTTGAATCCATTAAAAATCAATAAAAAAAAATGAGTAAAGGTTGTTTCCTTATTTATCCATTTTTTACCTTTGTCCCTTTATTTTAATCCTCAATCACCCCCTTTTTTTATCTCATTTAACTTTCATCCATACCCTAACTTTATGCTTTTAATATAGCAAAATTTGATCACCCTAATATTAAAAAAAAATGCTTTTTCCATATTAAAAACAAAAACTCCAATTCACATCCTTATGGCATCAACTAGGGTTTGTTCCTTTGAAACCCTTGATTTACTAAAACTTGGCTTTGGCTCTTCCACTTTTTCTAGAGATCTTAGATTGTATGATCCGAATCTACTGTGTGAAAAGTCTTACAAACCTGCTTCGATACCATGCTAATTTGATAAGCAGAGACAAATATGTGTGAAAATTCTTACAAACCTGCTTTGATACATTGTTAATTTGATACTTGCATAGACAAATATCTGTGAAAAGTCTTACAAACTGCTTTGATACATTATTACTTTGATAAGAAGAAACATATATGTGTGATAAGTCTTACAAACCTGCTTTGATACCATGTTAACTTGATAAGCAGAGACAAATATGTGTGAAAAGTCTTACAAACCTGCTTTGATACATTGTTAATTTGATACTTGCATAGACAAATATGTGTGAAAAGTCTTACAAACCTGCTTTGATAGCATGTTAATTTGATAAGCAAAGACAAATTTGAGGAAAAACAGAGAAAAATTGAGATTATATAAATAAAGAAACAAGTAAATATAAATAAAAAAACTAATCAACTAACTAATTAATCTATGGATACTGGGTCAACCTAAAAGATTATATGTTTTAACAAGAAAATATCCAAAAATTTGGCATATACATTGTACACTACCTTCATTAATGAATATATGATAAACCTTCATTCATATTGCAAACATTCTAGACTACCTTCATTAATGAATGTATGATAAACCTTCATTAATATTGCAAACCTTAACATGTACAACTCTCATAATATATGAGATAACAGTTGTAAATAGTGCATAAACATAATTAGTTCTTTTGACTTTATGGTCACTATTTGTATATCATATATCATCTTCATCTTCTCAGATTTGAATTATCCTATGTAAGTTTCCCTTCACTTTCCATTAATGTTAACGGGATGTGATTCCTGGGGAACAAGCTACTCTGCAAGCTTCTGCAAGATATTGTGCAGTGAGTTGATCAGCATATTGAAATGAAATACCATATATGTATTTGGAATGCCTTATCTTTAACCATATTTGAAATGCCTTATCTGCACTATCCATGAAATTCATCATCAAATCATAACATACTCCGTAGCCTGAATTTCAAGGAACCAATCCCGTCATGTCGTAGGGTTGAATGACATAATAGCACTTTTGGCCTTATATCCCAAAGGGCTGGACCAGCAATCTTGTAAGGGCTTCGTGAAGAAGTGAAGAAGGAAGTGTTTTTCACATTAGTAATGCAGAGAATGCGGGTCGATCTTCTCTGGTTCAGTTGAGTAAGTGATATTACGTTATAATCTGACGTCGAATTGGAAGGACGATCTTCGATCTTCTGCTGCGGGTACAAAAAGCTATCTCCCTATCAATCAATCAATAGGTTGAGTGCGGCCCTTTTCTCTCGGGTCGGACCCTGCATTGTTTCGCTCGGTATATCGTCTTCCTCTTGAGTCTTTCTCAGATTTGAATTATGCTGTTAAAGTTGCCTTTTACTTTCCCAATAATATTTCTATATATCTGAAGTAGACAATAAATTCACACTATTGTTGTGTATTGTTTCTGGTTAGGATTATATCTTCATTTATATTGTTTCTGGTTATGATTATAGCTCCCTTTCTACTAAATTACTATTTAGCATTTCAAAAGGTGTGTTGAAGTGGCTTTCAAAATATGATTTAATTAGTTGGCTAGTCAAATTTCTTTTTCCATTACCATATGACTTTTCCATCCAATTAATTAGTTGGCTAGTCATACAATAGCATTGTTTCCCTCCACTTGTAATTGAGTTTGATGGGCAGTCAGCCAAGATCTGTAATTTGAAAATGATTTCCACCAAACTTTAGGTTTCTATCAACTAAGTTACGAATCTAGTCATACAATAGCATTGTTTCCCTGCCCTTGTAATTGAGTTTGATTGGCAATCAGCCGAGATCTGTAATTTGAAAATGAGTTCCACCAAACTTTATGTTTCTATCAACTAAGTTACGAATCTGAGAGGAAGCTGGTGGGAAGTTGCGAATTTGAGGAGAGTAAGCTGGTTAGGGCATTTAGGAGTAGTGAAGTACCTTCCATTTCAATTAAGGATGTAAGGTTGGTCTAAGGTTGGTGTGTCATCCAATTGGATGAAAGGAATACTGAGGTATGTTCAAATTAGAGATGATTTTAAGGATGAAAATTTATATTAAAATATAGAAACATGGGTTAATTTTAGTAGTCTTTAATATGCAAAATGTAAAATGTTTAGCAATAGTTTAAGGATGGAAATTTATATTAAAATGTAGAAACATGGACTAATCTTAGTAGCCCTTAATATGCAAAATGTAAAATGTTTAACCATAATTTAAGGTAAAATAATTTTATTGAGAAATTTAAAGTAAAAAAAAAATTATTGGGAAAAAAATGGATATTGGGAAATCTAATTTCAAGCCACACTCCAACATACCCTCCATATTATGGAGCAGAATATTTAGACTTCTTAATTAGAATGTACATAAGCTATTCTTTCAAAGAAGCATATTAAGTTTTGTATCAAGAGTAATCTAAGTGTATATTTTTTCCTTTTTAGATAGTGGTGAATAAACCTATCATAACTTATAACTTAGTTGTTAATTGTCAATTAATAGTGGGGACAATCATTATTGGCTGCTATGAGAGAATCGAGACTGGCTAATTACCCTTATTCAAAGAAAACCATGACACTTGAAATAACGAGTTCGTGGTCTCTAAAGAATATGGCTTCTTAACCAATCAAAGACAATTATACAATTATAGGTAATACTCTCCAACCAGCCCAAATACATAATATATAGAGCAACCAACCGAAATACATATAGGTTTTGTGTAGCTGTTTTACGAAATGGTTTTTTAGGGGGTGATATAAATTTACATGAATCACTATTTTTTGTTGTTCAAAATCCATTTCTAAATGCAGAAATAGATTCCATGCCGAGAAACCTCTATAATAGTCGAATTATACAAAAATAATCACTCAAATCTAAAAATCCCCAGATTTAAAGAAAATATCACCAAAAAAAAACGTCACATTTAAAACGTTTATCCTACAGATGAGATACAGATGACAGATGAGATAGAACGTTTATCCTATATATCAGATGTATAATTTAAAATGTTATTAAATTAAATTAATAAAAGACATGGCATGTATAGTAATGTACTGGCCATACATTATAACTACAGTCACTTTCCCTGTTTCCCGCTTATGTCAAATCCTACATGGTTGATTTGTATCCCGCCTTCCTGAACGTTTTTAGGACAATGTTATTTTATGTCTGTGTCATCTTAAAATGGTTAGAAAAAATAAGAGAATCTGTTGCTTATTAGAAATGATCACAGACCGAACTTTTGCTCGAAAAAGTGTACTATGAAAAAAAAAATGGGAAATTTTTTCCGAAACGTTAAAGTAATAGATTCTTCGTTTAAAGCTTGCAAAAGTACAATGTTTCAGACTGGTAAACTGAGCCTATCACTTCAACCTTCCAATTAAGATTTACCAAAGGTATGTGATCTTCACTCGCGATGAGTAGATTGGATATATGATTCCAACCTGGCCAGGCTGTCACTTGTTCAAAGCATATTACTTTTTGTATCAAGAGTAGTGTATCAAGACTATCTCAGTGTATATTTTTTTCTTGTTAGATAGTGCTGGAGAAACTTATAACTTATTGTTAATTGTTGTTAAATATAATGTAACCTCAACAGTCTGACTGTACACTGCCAGTTGTACTGGACAGTTGTACTTTCTATTTTTGTCTTGCTTGAGCCTATTTAGCTCAACCATCTTGCATTGTAACTCAGTTCAATACTTCTTCATACATTTCAATATATTGTTCTATTCTTTTCTCTCTGCATTTCTCTTTGCTTCATAATTTATCATGGTATCAGAGCTTCAACTGTAAGCCTCTTCACACAGTCCGGAGAGCAACACGATCCTCATAGTGCAGAGCTTACATGAATCTCGAGAAGCATTTGACACAGTCTTTTTCACAAGGATTGGAGAGTTGTTCGTCATACTCTCGAAACATCCTCGTAGGAAAATTCCATGAGGAAGTAAATCGTCATACGCTCAAAGATCAACATAGGAAGCTTACATAGGTTGTAGAGAATACTACGCTCGAAAGAACGAGGAAGCAGAGACTGAGAAAGAAGAAACAGTAAAGATTCTTGTACATTTTTCAAGAATCGTCAAAGATTGACGAAGAAGAGCTGAAGAATGGAAGAACATTTAAAGAACTCGAAGAATTCGTTCAATTCGTTAAATATTGCTGCAGAAGGCAACATCATTTAAAGATTTTACGAAATTCGCTCAAATCTGTCAAAGATTGTAGCTGAGAACGAAGAACTCATGAAATTCTTTCAAATCTTTGAAAGATTCACAAATTTTTCTTCCGGAGGAGAAAATTCCGTCAAATTCGGCAAAGATCATGTCAAACACGCAAGGAACAACCATTGTGGCCATAAGAGTCATCTTGTGAATAGATCCAAGGCGGGAAACCAGTTCAGAAGGGACGAGGAGAGCGTGGAAAAGGCGAAAGCATTCCAGCCGTCAGATCTTGCACAAAGCCCTAACAATCGTTAGATCACAAGAGAAGGTGCATGAGGTTTAGTCCTCTGAATCGCCAAGGAGAAATTTTGAACTTGTGAAGTCATGAAATCACGACATCATCTGGACCATCCATCAAGAAACATGTGGCGAGATCTCAGCATTTTGTGACCCGCAGGTGTAAAGGTTAGAAGTTTGCCGTGAGAATTCGCGAATCGAGAAATCACGAGTCATTCTGGACCATTGGATCGTGAAAAATCATAAGTCGTCGATCTTTTCTCGTCGTAAAATCGGGAATAGGGAGTTGGATGAGCAAAGGCTTGCACTCCAAAACTCCGATACGCGATATCGCAAAATCCCGAGAGGACTTGTGAGCCGTCCATCTTAGAGGACAAGTGGCAGCAGATCAAAGCATCATCAAATCGGCATATCGGAGATTGTGGTTTTGAAAGACTGTCGCAACAAGAATTCGCAACTCGCGAAATCGTGATACGCGAAATAGTGATAAGATCACATCCGTTCATTTGTTTTGGACACGCGGCGGACATCGAAGAACCTGTTAGCATTTCGGCATTCGGGGTTTCAAGTTGACAGAGACATTGTGTCAACGAAGCATCGCAAATCGCAATATCTCGAGGTTGAATCAGGATCATCCATCTTATGAGGATGTGTGGCATAAATCCAAAGGCTCAGGAAAAGTCTGAAAAGGAAAGCGCCATCGGCATATTGGGATTCAGCAAATCATGAATCCCGAGGACAAGAGATCAGGTTTCTTTGTGGTAAAAACCCCATTAATGATCGGAGCAATCCATTTTGAGGAGACACGTGGACGAGATCAGGAGACTCATCGGCACATTGGCATTTTGGGGATCTTGGAGACGAGATGTCTGAGACATCTCCAACTGTGAAATCGCGAGGAAAGATCATGATCGTCCAACTGCTGGGACGTGTGGCGTAAATCCGAGGACTCGGGAAAAGTCCCGACAAGAAAAGGTCATCGACATTCCAGGAATCGAATTTTCGAGAGTCGACAGACCAAGCGGTTGTGCGTTTAAGTCGCGAAATCGCGATACGCGAATCTCCGACATAATCTGAGTCGTTGACCTCAAATCAACGAGGATCATTGATCTTTGAAATCATTTCTCCATTTCAGCAACTCGAAGATCGGGGAAAAGAGGAGGAAGAGCTTGTCATCAGAACTCACGAAGTCCCGATTCGTGATATCCTGATAAGATCTGGACCATCAGATCACAGCATCATCTGGACCGTTGAATTGTCCAAAGGCGAATTTTTCACGCTTCGGCATTTTGAAAGGCTATAAATGGGAAAAGCCTGTAGCGCTTTAAAAGTAAGGCGCGTGGTCACATTGCAAGGAGACTAAGGGCCAATTCAAGCCCGATAAGCTCCCATCAGCCATCAACAAATTGATGTTTTTGAGATCGAAGGTAAATATGAAATTTCCCTCTGTACTTCTGCAAATTTTTTTAAAATTTAAAATCATGGCGTCGTCTAAAAACTTAGGACCTACTCAGGGCCCGATTCTTCTAGGAAAGAATTACGAGTTTTGGTCTCTTCGGATGAGATCATTCTTGCAAGCACAAGAGTCCTGGGAACTAGTGGATCTTGGATATGTGGAACTAGATCCAGCTGCACTTTCTGCCATGAAAAATGCGCAGAGAATTGCTCAGGAAACACTGAGAAACAAAGAAAATAAAGAGAAATTCTAGATTCAGAATTCTGTAGATGATTCGATTTTTTCACAAATCATAGGTGATGGTACTTCAAAACAAGCCTGGGACATCCTCAAATCTTCCTATCAAGGAAATGACAAGGTCAAAACAGTCAAACTGCAGACCTTGAGGACGCAATTCGAGACTTTAAGAATGACAGAGTCTGAAAATGTGGATCAGTTCATGACCAGAGTCATGGGAATTGTGAACCAGATTAGATTGACTGGTGAAACCATCACTGATCAACGAATTGTTGAGAAAATTCTTAGAAGTTTACCAAAGAAATTTGAAATGGTTGTAACAGAAATCCTTGAATCCAAGGATCTGTCAAGATTTTCAACAGATGAATTAATTGGCTCTCTGGTGACAGATGAGACCAGACTACATCTCACAGATGAGTCAATATCCAATGCCTTCCAAACTCAATTCTCATTTAGAAGAGAGAGAGGCAGAGGAAGAAGTAGAGGAAGAGGGAACAATCAAAATAACTCTCATTCCGGTGCAAGAAACAGACAACAATATCCGAATCAAAATTTTCAAGGTCAAAGACAACAACAACAAAATCAATATCAGAATTTACAGCCTCAAAGAGGCAAAGGGAGAATATCAAATGACAAATCAAGCATGCAATGACATTACTGCAAAAAATATGGGCACTATGAATCTAAATGCAGGAAGAAGCAAGCAGATCAGCTCTCAGGAAGAGCACATGTGTCAAATCAAATGGGAGATACCTCAAGAGGTATGCTTCTCTCATGCCACAAGACTGAACAACAACCTAAAGATCTCGGGTTGCTGGACAGTGGATGCAACAATCACATGACAGGTAACAAAGATTTACTTTCATTCATTGATTCTTCAATCTCATCTGATATTACACTTGGAAATGACTACTTAGTCAAAGTTCAAGGAAAAGGAACTGTTCCTATTCTTACTAAACAAAATGTAAGGAAAGACATAAACAATGTCTATCATGTTCCAGATTTGAAACATAATTTGCTAAGTGTAGGACAACTCATTGAAAAAGGCTATAAGGTACTTTTTGAGGGAGCATCTTGCAAAATTTATGCTAGAAAACCCAATAGAAAATTAATTTATGAAATCCATATGACTCCAAATAGGATGTTTCCCCTTACCCTCAGAACTGCAAGTCCGAGTCAACCTTATGCACAGAGTGCATCAACTATGAATGAAACAATGGTTTGGCATACAAGATTTGGACATCTACCATTCCAGAGTCTAAGTCTTCTTCAAAAGAACTCCATGGTCAAAGGTCTACCTATATTTAAAAAGCAAATTCCCCCATGTGAGTCTTGCATACTTGGAAAACATAAGAGAACTAGTTTTCCATAGTCATCAAATCAAGCCAAACAACATCTTGAACTTGTTCACACTGACCTATGTGGACCAATGCAAACAAGTTCAATAGGTGGTAGTTTTTACTTTCTGACGTTTATTGATGATTTCAGCAGAAAAATATGGATCTATTTTCTCAAACACAAGTCTGAAACTTTTGCAAAATTCAAAGAATTCAAAACAGAAGCTGAAAAACAGAGTGGAAAATATATCAAAGCACTCAGATCAGATGGAGGAGGAGAATACAACTCCAGAGAATTTGCAAACTACTACAAATCTCAAGGCATCATCATGCAAGCAACAACAAGGTATACTCCACAGCAGAATGGAGTGGCTGAAAGGAAAAATCAGACAATAATGAATATGGCAAGAACACTTCTCAAA
>JZKD02S1773190.1:494941-524517 GCA_000966675.3 Picea glauca | reverse complement strand
TCAATATTTAAATTAAAGTGGTAATTTTATTATTAATATTTATTAGTTTGATCAGTTTTAAAGTTTTAATGTTTTTCTTAATGTTTTTTTTTATTTTTTCGAGTAAATAAAATTTTAAAGAATTACAAGTAATTACTTATTTTTTTAAGGTTTCATGGATCAATTCTATCTTAGTGGACATTAGTCATCATCATTATCATATATTTTTAATTTTTTTTAAATATATTTAGTTATATGATTTAGAATATATATCACATACATTACCAACTATATAATATACTTGCCTATATTAAAAGTGTAATTCTTTTTTTAAAATTTGGTGTATAAGATTTAGCTATTTAGTAGATGTTATCCATTTTAATTTATAAATACATACTATTTCTCTTAATGAAATGTTTTATCAACTTTTATTTATAGATACATATTATTTCTCTCAATGAAATATGATCAAGCAATACAAATTGTGTATTATATTAAGTTAAAATGGTAAATTTATAAATAAGTATGGTTTCTCTTAGTAAAATAGCATCAAGAAATATAAATTGTGTATTGTATTAAGTTAAAATGTTACTAGTAGACATAGGATAGGAGTTGACTTCATTTAATCAACTTAAATTCCTTAATTTAAAAGGTTAGAATATATAAATTGTGTGTTGTATTAAGTTAAAATGTTACTGGTAGAATAGGAGTTGATTTCATTTAATCAACTTAAATTCCTTAATTTAAAAGGTTAGAATTTCAATTGACTCATAACTTTTATTGAGTTTTAGATTATTTAGATGCATTTTGAATGAGACAAAAAATTTATAATCAAACTTCTAATATATATGAATAGAATTTTAAGAGTTAAGAACATGTTTTCCTTTCTTAAAAGTTATAAATTTAAAAATTTTATAATCAAACTTCCAATATATATGGATAGAATTCTAAAAATTAAGAACATATTTTTATTTCTTAAAAGTTATAAGCTCAAAAATTGAGAATGTAAACAATATACATTTTTATAAACTAAATAGTAATTCTTATTATAATTAAAAAAAATTAAAATTATGTATATCTTCATAAATTAAATAGTGATTTTTATTATAATTAAAATTTCTTAAACTATATATACTTCATAAATCAAACAGTAACTCCTCGACATAATAAGAAATTCTCAATATAATGTAAAAATAAATATAATAAGTTGTGCAATTATTACTACTTTTGAAAAGACTTTCACCCCACAAAATATTGTCCTAATAACATTGGAAAATACACTCACATAATTATTGAATATTTTCATTCTCAGGATGATGCATACTAGTCATTACTCTTACATATATATATCTCATGCTAAAGATTTGCTCACAAAAACAAAGTTCATGAAGTTTCAATATTCTTACGGTCTTTGTCTTATCTTTGTCTTTGTGTTTAGTTCAAGTTTACATAAATATATTATCTAAGTCATAAAATTTAAATATGATTTTAATCATAAAATTTAATAATATATGATTCTAATCAAATTTTGTAATAATATATGATTCTAATCAAATTTTGAGGATTGAGGATTAGTAATTTTATTCTACGTGAATATTATGAATATTATGGTTTATTTCAAGTTAATAAACATTTAAAATAAATAAAAATATTTATTAAATTTCAAAATGGTATATATAATAATTTTCTTTTTTAGTAAAATTTAAAAATTATATATATATTATAGTTTTTTATTTTCTTCAGAAAATTATTGTTTATTTTTTTTCATCAATTTTATTTAAAAATTTGTATATTTCATGAAAACAATTGTATAATTTAGATGTATTAAGAATATATGAGTGTTTCCCTGGATGGGGTGACACATGGAGCACATTTGTCAATGACTGGGGAAGATACGAGGGTAGTTAAGGCCCCTCACTGCCACCCTCCTCCCATGTCTAGTTGCGATGTCTAGCTTTCACTTATGCCAAGGCTTAGTGTGTTGGGTCTTAATGGATACTAAGGTTTGACTCCTTGGCACCAATATGATATAGCTAATGGTCATTACTCTTGCACTTATGGCTACCAAAACCATCAACTCCTCCTTCCTTCTGGTCTTATCGTCTTGTGGGGGGGCCTATTTTGGGCATTCGGTCGTAGTTCATGGTCTAATTCTTCTTCCTTTTCTCCATGCCTTAGCTTTCCATCTTTTATATCCTACTCACACCACTATTGATTCCATTCACCCTGCACTCTTCTTATCCATGCCTCGCGAGAGAGGTAAGTCTTGATGAGGGCCATCCTATTACAACCAGTTTGGCAGGTACAAACGCTAGGGACCAGCCTCTCTCACTCTCATCCCAAGAGGAAGTTTGGACCACTCAACCTCCTTTGATCATAATTCACATGAGGCGGCTCAACCAGAGCCTCGTCCATAAAACAAAGAGGATCTCCATGGAGGTTGTACGGTGGAAGAGGAAATTTCTCCCAACTAGGAAGAAATTCTACCATTGTTGCCGATGACCACCTTGGAACAATGACTAACCACCTGCACCACCACCCCTTTGATTTTCCAGGAGCCAGCCAATACAGACTGCATTGTGGAAGAGGAAATCCCTCTTAAGGAGGAGAACTCAAGAAATAATTATGCATCTACTATGGAAGAGGACCCTGCTGTTGATTCTACTGCTACTAAGGATTTTTTCACTGCTACCATGGAAGAGGACCCTGCAACAAACCGGGATGACTACTGGAAAGAAAACGAAGCTGAAGAGCATGTTCACCTGAATCCCATCTCTTGAAGGCTTATGGAAGACCACCTGGTCTTGATCTTCGATATGTGCAAGGATTTGGCAGAGAAACAACACAACCAATGCACCCTTACCAAGCAATTAGATGTCCTGTACAACTCCCTGTCAAGAAAGCCTATGAAAATTCAATGCCTGACTTGCTACTGACCTTTCATCTTCTGACTTCTCCAGGATGGATGATCGGGTTCGCCTCATGTCTAGTGATCTTACAGTTTTATTCTCCAATATTAGTGTTAAGTACTTTATGCATCACAAACTTTGGCTATGGTTCACTAGTTGGTCGGGGCACTCATTCCACTGCTTGTTCTGGTTTCCACACTTGTGGCAGAATAGGTGGAAATTCCCCATGTTTTTGATAGATATATTTTTAAGGTTTATGAACAATAGTGTCCACATGTTTTGGTTTCCACTACTGTGGTAGAACAGGTGGCGTGCTCTAGTGTATACTTAGACATGTGTGATTTTTTCTTAAGCAAGGTAATACTACATTTTATTTACAAAATCAAAGAATAGAATATATGAGTCTTAAATTTAACCAATGCAAAAATGTAATTTAAAAGTATATAATGAGTAAACCTAAACCAATACGAAATTGTAATTTACAAGTATATAATGATTAAACCTAAAGACTACATTGTAAGGTAACACTATAAAAACCACATTATTAAAAATGGTTGATATACGTCAACCAACCATGGATGATTTTAAGGATGGAAATTTATTTTAAAATGTAGAAACCTTGGTGAATCTTACTAATCCCTCATATGACAACTATAAATGATTGGTGATATTTTTGTAAAAATATTCAAATTTCTAAGGATTTTATATAGTTTTTATAAAATTTTGGCGATTTTTAAGGTAAAATAATTTTATCCTATAGAAATTGGGTGAATCATTTTTAAAAAAGGGAAACTCGTTTTTGTAAAAACTATGGAAAATTATCCGATGAGCGAAATTTAGCCCCTAAAATCATCCCTGCAACAAACACCAATTTTCACCCTTAAAAAACTAATTGCATTGATCAGAGTACAACAACCACTTTTATTAATGTGGTTGTGTTAGTTGACAACCAACGTGCATGACGAGGACTAGTAGACCATGGTTGAACATGGTTGACTATGGTTGACCATGGTCAATCATGGTTGACTATGGTTAAGTATGATCAAGTTATGGTTGACGAGGGTTTATTATGGGTGACCATTGTTGGCCATGTTTAACTATAGATGACAATGTTAGACGATGCTTGACCATGTTGACTTAGTTGACCAAGGTTGATTATAACTGACTAGGAACTACTATAGTTGACAATGTTTGATTATAGTTATCCATGGTTGACTATGGTTGACCATTGTTGACAATGGTTCAACATGGTTGAGTATAGTTAACTATGTTGACCCTATTGACCATGTCGAGAATGGGTGAGCATGGTTATCTATGGTTGAGTTTGGTTGACCATGGTTGAGTATGTTAAACTCTAGTTGACTATGGTAAACTTATGGTTGAATTGGGTTTACTATGGTTGACATATGGATGACTATGGGTCAATATGATTAACCACGCTTGACCATGTTGACTAGGGTTGATCATGTTTAACCATGTAGACTATGTATGAGCATGTTTTGTAGAAAAAATAACAGTCACACTAAACCAACTAGGAAAGAGAAGAAATATTTCAGCATAAAATAAATGAAAAAAACACATACTTCAAAGAGATTTTACCCTGGAAACCCTTAACCAGGAAAACCAACATTCCTTGAGCATATTGTGATCTCTTATTGTCTTATTCATTCATAGAATAAAGAGTTACATGACTAATCTTGGTCTACACTTAAGACAAAATCGTCATCCTACCCTCTTTCTTTATAGAAGAATAACCTTGCAGCCAATTAAACTTACATCTACACAACCTTCATGATTCTTCTAAATATTAGCTTTTACAGTATTACATCTTGTCGTATTTACAAAATTTATTGTATGCAAAACCATAAATCATGGAACCCAAAAATGGTTACAGATCCACATAGATGATTGGATGTAATGCCACTAATCGTAGGATTATGTTACAATGGACTACCTAGTCAACCTCTAGTCATTCTTCAATCAGCTACCACTCAACCTCCTTTCAATTGACCTTTCGAATTTCCATTCAACTTCTTCGAGCTTCAACTTTCTGGTCGACCACTTTGACCTTCAACTTAACCATTGAATTAACTTGAGTCGTAAGTCGTTTCATCAACTAGTCGATCCACATCAACTAAACAATTGGTTTATGGTTATTTCAATGCAAATAATATAACAACCCAACATTCTCCCAATTATTGTCTTCTTTGCTAATACAAAAGAAATTGAACTTTTGTTCAATGACCCAGGGAAGCAACACCCATTTTCTCTCTACACCAAGAGAAATTCATAGCACTCATAGACTTGGTCAAAGTGTCTCCTATGTTTTCCAAAGTGACTAATTTTTCTAGCAACACCTTCTTGGTTTCCACCATGTCTCTCACGAAATGGAATTGTACATTAATATTCTTTGTTCTAGAATGGGAAGTTTTGTTCTTTTCCATAAATATTGTACTTTGACTATCACAATCTATCTTCATATCTCTATGCTCAAACCCAATCACTTAACACAATTTATGAAACAATATTTCTTCTTTGCTTGCGTGAGTGGTTGCAATGTATTTATCTTATGTTGTTTAGAAGGATATGATTGTTTGTCTCTTACTCATATGGTTGATTTCTCCACTGAACATATGGAGTAGATCGATTGGTCGAACTTTTTCGATCCATATCTCCAGCCCTGTCAGCATCGATAAATCCATGTACATTTAATTATGTGCTAGTTTTAGGTTTTCCTTTGCAACAAATCACATATTCTATTGTGCCATTAAAGTACGTGAGCACTCTATTGAGAGTATTCTAATGCTCTTTCCCAAGTGTTGACGTTTATATTTTCAATACTGCCACTGCATGAGAAATATACGGTCAAGTGAATACCATCGCATACATCAAACTACCAATGACAGTAGAGTAGGGAACATGTGCAATGTCTTCTATTTCTTCCTATGTCTTTGGACTTTTTTTAGTAGCTATTTTTTCTCCCATAGGAATTGGTACTTTGACTTGTTTGCAATCCTACATGTTGAAACACTTTAACATTCTTTTAATGTACTTTCTCTTATTTAAGAAAATCTTTATAACTTTTCTATCTCTCTTGATCTCCATTCCCAGAATGAATTTCATTGCATTGAAATCCTTCATTTCAAACTTTAAGTAAAACTACATCTTCACCTCATTTATTTCATCCATGTTGTTCTTGACCAATAACATGTTGTCGACAAACAAACCTACTTATATGAAATGACCACCTTCTTCCTTGGAATATACACAGTGATCAACCTTTCTTCTCACAAATCCCAAACTAAGGATGCATGTGTCAAAATTTTGGTATCACATCCTTCATAATTGTTTTAGACCATAAAGGAATCTTTTCAACATGCACACTAGCTCTTTCTTTCGCTTTGCTGGAAATCCTTCAAGTTATTTCATGTAGATTTCTTCTTCCAGGTCCTCATGTAGGAATGTTGTCTTTGCATCCATTTTTTGTATCTCAAAATCAAATGCTACAGTCAGATACATAAGTACTCTATTGGAAGAAGAGAAAAAATCTCAATGAAGTTGACTCCCTTGACTTGGGAACACCCTTTCTCTAGTAGTTCATATTTGAACTTCTCGACTTGAGCTACTACTTTCAAATTTTTCTTGATCACCTACTTGCTACCTACAAGTTTCCTTCCATTAAGTATCTTTACCAAATACCAAGTCTCATTATTATGCAAGGATTCCATTTATTCAACCATGGCATCCTTCCATAGTTTACCCTCTATCAAGTTGACTATCTCCCTCGCTAACTTGGTCTCATCATCAGTGGCAGATAACGCAATGTAGAATGAAAATTATGTGGATTATACCTCTCATCTAGTTTCCTTACTCATTCATACCTCCTTACAACCAAACTAGGCTATTCCACTTCTTCATCTGATTCAGTTAACTCATTTGAATCTTGTTCTTCATTCCTTAGCTCAAACACCAGCTTCTTTGGTTCTTTCCATTTTAGCCTCTTCAGTATTGGAAGTTCCTCCAACTTCCTTGAAGATCACATCCTAACTAAACAATTTTTTCCTCAAAACTATATCCCAAAGCTTATATCATTTGATTCCATTCTTGTAGCTAATGATAATACACTTGACTTCCTCATTGTCCAACTTGTTCCTATTTTCCTTGGGAACATGCACAAATGCATGACAACCAAATACTATGATATGATAAAAGTGAATCCTTTTTACCAAACCATACATCATGTGGAGTCAACTAGTGCTAATGAAGCATACCTATTTACCAAATATTTTGTAATGTCAACTACCTTTTCCCAAAAGTATTGGGCAATCCCAACACCATTGAGCATGCTTATTTCATTTTCCATCAATTCAATGTTCATTCTTTCAACAACTCCATTTTTTTGTGGGGTATATGGTGTAGTATTTTGGCGTGTTGTTCAAAATTTTTGTAGGACTACTCAAAATACTTTCCACATAATTGATCTCCATTATTAGTTCTTAGCACCTTGATGTTTTTACCTATCTAGTTTCCCATAGGATAATTAAACTTTTTGACCCTCTCAAAATGATCCGAATTATTTTTGGCACGAAATGACAGTGGCAATATAATAAATAATATACAGAGATATATCGAATATCCAAAAATATAACATAAATGTATCAGAGATGAAACCATAAATATGGAGATATAGTAATATACAATTTTCTATTAATGAGCAAAAATGTACAAAGACTGTAAAATACCGAGTGAAAGACTCGCTAGAATGGTGGCAGCTTATCTCTGAGAAGAGATGTGATGGCTACTCGCATCCGTGACAAGATGATTATTACATCGAGGCTCTAAGGGATTTTTCAACATAAGGAATATCCAAAAAACTAACCCCGGAAGATGAAAAGACAAAAGGTTTGCAAGCCTCGATGGAGGTAGTTGATACGTCAACTTCCCGATAGCGTAACTTCTGCATACGATCTCTGTTTGGGGCGCTCGATACAATGTTATAAATATCTATCCGAGGACTACAAATTCTGTATGAGCAACATCAAACTTCATTCCGTGTTGCTCCCCATTTTCCCAAAAAATGTTGTTTAGGGCCTCAAAATGGCTCTGAAAGTTCAAGACCTAAAAAACTTCTAAAAATAGTAAATTATCAAAATTGCCAGAAAATCGTTTTAAGCCAGCTGGAAAAGGTGGGTGGACACTGATATCCATATGGATCAATCCTCTGTCCGTAGGAAGAAATGGTATCCATTGCGTTGAGTTCCCATGGGAGAGGGGAAAGTGACTGTTGAATCTGAATCTTGGTGAGTTGCTTGCCTTGTTGGATACGTCGCGCTATTTGTTTTGTTGAAGGTTGTCACGAACCTATGGCTGGAAGGGTTGGACCTTTTTAACCAGTCTAGCTACATGAGATGACTGTGTGCAGAAGGAGTCTTTTCATTTTGTTGCAATCTTATCAACCTGCTTCTGTTGGATAGAAGGTGCTTGGGTCAAGGTTGTAGTGGTTGCAGTATCCTTCTGTTCACCTTTTGAATAGATTGTGAAAAGGCTAAATTTTGTAGTATGAGATACTACCTTGCAACACTTTTTAGGTTGGAATATAGTTGGAATTACCTCTGGTATTCTGTACAGATGACCCCCCAAAGTAATATTGACACTACAGGATCAAGTCTCATAAATAACATGGCGCTTCCACATATATGGTTGGCCCAAGAGAACATCATAGACATCTAGTGGGGCAACATCACATAATATCTCAATCCTGAAGGGATAGATGCCTTATGATAATCGACACTGCTGACTGACATGGAGATCTCGTCCTTGGCAAAGCCACCCAATGTTGTATGGTTGTTGGTGTAGTGTTGTCGACAATCCCAACTGTTTGATGACCTCTACTAAGATGAACTTTTTTTGGCTTCCACTATCAACAATAAAATGTCATGGGGTCCCCTTCACCCACATCTGTGAATGAAAAGGGTGATCCCTCTCTTCAAGATCTGTTGGTTCTTCTGGTTGAATTGTTGTGGTCATGACAATAGCAATGGGGTATACGTCGATGATCTGTCTTTTACTAGTATTTTCAGAATCTGAATCTGAATCAGGGTTTGAATTTGTGTCTTTCATCTCAGCCACCAATGAATATTTTGAGAGACATTCATCGGTGTTGTGTCAGTGGATTTTGTGGAAATAACACCATTTTCCAGTGTCCTTCTTCATCCTTATGTGACCCTTCTTTTCCTTTGGCTTGGACTGGTTTTCTAGAGATTGTTTGTTAGGGTAGTCTTTATCATACTTTGGTTGTTGCAGATTTGCATATCCGAATTCCTGTTTGTTCTGGTCCTTAAAATTCTACTCAATTTTAACAACATATCGATAAGAAGAACCAAGTGATGAGATGTCTAGAAAATTCATTTTAGTTTGGATGTATCTGTGTAGATCCCCACAGTATTTTTGAACCAAATGTCGTTCAGAGTCCTTGATATCCAGCTTAGTGTGCAAGGTATGGAAGGTATTGGTGAACTCCAAAACTTCTTGGCCCCTATCTTGCCGCAGTGTGTTCCAACTCATGTATTGGTCCTCTTAGTTGCCAACAAGGTAATATTGTTTCTTTACCGCATCCACACAAAAATCCCAAGTGGGCTCGGCCCCATATATTCAAAAATCCACTGTGGAACTCTACTCCCAGTAAGTTTCCCACCAATGTTTGACATGGGGGAGAGATTTAAGGAGTACGAAGGTGATCTTTTCTCTGTTAGAAAAATTGTGAACAAAGAAATAATCTTCGAGGAGATTTAGCCATTTGTCTAGGGCTTCTACATCTATCTGTCCTTCAAATATAGGAATATCAAAATTAACTTGTACCTTGAAAGGTGAGGTTCTTCCAAAGTGGTCTCTTGATGAAGATGCACCTTTTTCTATCAGTGGGCATTGAAGGATGTGGAAAAAATTCTCCAACATTTCGTCGCTCTGTCGCATGAGAGCTTTCTCAAGCAACATATTTATAAGATCGTCTGCTCCATCATTTTTCTTTTCTTCTACCATTGAGGGTTTCTTGGATGTGAGAGAGTGATTTTCCTCAAGAGAGAAAAGATCAAGACCCAACTTTCTATACTCAGACCTCGTCGGGGACATGTATTGAAAAACAATCAAGAGCAGCCTGCTCTGATACCATTGATCCAGATTATTTTCGGTAAGAAATGAGAGTGGAGATATAATAAAGAATATATAGAGATATACCAGATATCCAACAATATAACATAAATGTATCATAGATGCAACCATAAACATACAGATACAGTAATATACAATTTTCTATTAATGAGCGAAAATGTACAAAGACTGTAAAATACAGAGTGAAAGACTTGCTAGAATGGTGGAATCTTATCTCTGAGAAGAGATGTGACGGCTACTCACATCCATGAGAATATTATTATTACAATAAGTCTCTAAGGGCCTTTTTTACATAAGTAAGATCCAAAACCCTAACCTTGGAAGATGAAAAGCCAAAATGTTTGTGGGCCTCAATGGAGGTAGTTGATACGTCAACTTCTTGGGGGTGTAACTTTTGCATACGATCTATGTTTGGGGATCTCGATACACCGTTAGAAAAATCTATCCGAGGACTACAAATTTTGTATGAGAATCATTGAAATTTGTTCCATGTTGCTCTCCATTTTCCCAAAAAACATCGTTTAGGGCCTCAAAACGACTCAAAAACTTCAGGACCCGAAAAACTACTAAAAATAGTAAATTACCAAAATTGCTAGAAACTTGTTTTGAGCCAATTGGAAAATCTGGGTGGCCACCAATATCCATATGTATCACAAAAACCTATGACTTCTTCCTCGGGAAATATATCCATGTCTTCCTAAAAAAATGTATATTAAGGAAACTTAATATATAGATACTACTAGCGAAGGGAATGATATAAGCCGAAACATGTCACTATGTATCAATTCTAGAATACCTTTCTATCCTGTAGCTCTAGATGTGAATTTAACCTAACTTTTCTTTCTATATGTGCAATGTTCATAGAAATTGAATTCTAAATTATAATAAGGAAAACATTTGACCATTTGTTGTGCATAGCTCGAAGTCCTTTTTCACCAATATGTCCCATCCTCTAGTGCCATAACATGGTTGGGTCGACTTGACGAAGAAAAATCGAGTCAATTAGTATCGACTCAGCCTAAGTCGAGCCATAGTTAATTCAAATTCAAGAACAATAATGTTGTTTCATCATGTTGGCATAGGATTTTGGGACCATTTTTGGGATTTGTGCAACACATGCAGAAGAAGAAAATACAATTTGCACACTTTCCACACCAATGCATGTAAAGGAAGGAAGATTTTTTAATATGTTAGGAATTTTGGGTCCATTGACAAGGGTTAAGACCTATTGTAATCATATAAATATGTAATGGTTTTGGAATAGAGAATAGCAAAGTCAGATCCATAAGTATGCAATGTAATATAAGAGCAAAAGTATGAAATGTATGTGACTGTGTAAGAGTGAGGAGTGACAGAGAAAGATATAGAGTGCAATGTGCATATTTTGTAATGAAGATCCTGAATAATATAATAAGAAATCGACTGTTGTGGATGTATCCCATCTTGAATGAACAATGTTAAATATGGTGTCTATGTGTTATGATGTGATTGTTTTGTTTATTGCATGCTTGGTTGCTATGAATATTTTACATGTTATTACGTTTCTGCACACATGATATAAGGTATAATGAACTAAGGCTAAGTATAATGGTTATGAGAACTTCCTCCCATCCCTTCATGAATGTGGAAACATGGTTCCTATGGTCCCCATAGATACCTCAGGTGAGACTTCACCTGCTTGCAGGTGATGTCAAAATGGTCGGTATCTTAGGGTTTTGTTGATGAATTCATTTTGAACCCTAGGTTTTCCCACTACGCGCCAACAAATGGTTTCGTTGTTAGGGCTAGGATCTACGAGTAAGGGGAATGTGTAGGATGAATAAGGAATAGATCGGATATTGGTTAGAGTAAAAGGAGTTCATGTTTTTCAGAGATTAGAATAAGAACCCTCGAATCAAATAGGAGCAATGGCTACAAAGGTATGTATTTAGAGACTTACATGATATCTTCTATGTTGATTTCCTAATAGTATTGGATGAGTGGTTACATAGGTTAGATGAAAATAATGGAACATTTTGCACTAATGTTCTGAGAAGTTGGACCCCTAAGTTAATATGACAAGTTAATACTATAAATAATTTGATCTCACGCACAGTTGATTTCTAGTTGGATAGTGTATTATGGGGTTATATTATTGATTTTGATATAGACTATACCTAGCCATATAATTCTTCTAAAAGGGAGTTCTTTAAGGGTCTGGGCGGAAGATTTTTGAAATCAATGTCTACTTGGATAAAAATGTTGGTGTCTGATAAAGGGGTTATGAAGCTGGAATCTGATCACCCTCGTAGCTAGGCACCTTCGCATGCATAGGGGGACTGGGGGATGACCAAGGGATGGTCCAAGTGTATGAAGAAAAGGGATGCAGGGAAGAATGAATAAGGAATGGATGATCCAAAATGACGAGAGAGGAAGAATGTGTGATATAAGAAGAGATTGGAGTATTGCATGATGGAAAGATATTTTGGTACAATAGGAAAAGGACTGTGGTTGATAGAGAAGAGAAACACAGTGAGGTTGAGGAAAGGGACACAGAAGTAGTACTCCAAATAGAAGGAATACCACGCATAGAAGAAAAGGAAAAGGATCATTATATTATTCCAACAAAAGGATATCCATTACATCCCACTTAGGCCATACTCTCTGTCAAACCCACTATCTCATATGCATCTTCAAGATCTGAAACTTTTTTGCCAACACTTGTAGTCAGTGAGGGAAGAAAGGATAACAATAAAGGTAGTTAGAGTATTGGAAGCAGTGCGGCAACCCATAATCAGTTGGTGACACCAATGAAGAATATTATGCAATATGCCATGGTGGGGGTAGACCCCACATTCATAAGACCCCAAAAAACACTTATTTTTCTGTGAAGAAATATGGTCCATGAGGAGAATATAGGATGACGATGAAAAAATCATGAAGTTAGTGATGACATTCAGAGACCATGCATTACTATGGTATTTGAAGTATCAGTCTATTGTACCTGCGAGACAATCTAGAACATTAGAAAAAATCGAACATGCCTTGTTAAAAGAATTCCAGAAACGAAAGTATGAGTCACAATGTATTAAAGAAATGAAGGAGATCAAGTAGTTCCAAAATGATTTAGTATGGGATTTTGGTGAGAGATTCAAGATATTGATGGATTGAATGACCTTCCATATTCCATATGAGGAGCATAGGGAATGGTTCATTGTAGGATTTTTTCCACATATACAATTCCCATTGACACAATAGAATATTTACGTCGTATTCAGAAGTGCTATAGATAACCATGAAACTGGAAGCATCCCTTGTGGGAGAAAATAGCACAGGAGTAGCTCAATTTTAGTCATAGTTAGCAACATTGACAATTTAGTTGCAGGAGCTTGCTAAAGGGAAATAAAAGCATGAAGAAGTCTAATGTACCACATGTAGAAAGGAAGGTCATCATATGAACAAGTCCAACCTTTAAAGAATATTTGGATACAAGAGATATGAATTCCTTGCCACCGGGAGGAGGAGTATATTGTGGGATATGAACAACAATGGGTCATTAGTCAACTTCCTATCCTTTGATGTAGAAGTATTTGAGAACTGTGAAAAACGTATTTTCTAATTTTTGTTAGTTTTGGGACACGAAGAAAAGGAATTCCACACACTCGATCTCATGAGAGAACACATTCATGAATGCATAAAGAGTTCAAGGGGAAGATAGATCGCAAGGAGGAATACCACAATATAATACTCCGAGGGGATAAAATCAAGGTGAGTTCAAGGGGAAGATATATTGTGAGGAGGAATATTGCAATATAATACTCCGAGGGGGTAAAATCATGGTGGAAGAGGAGGATTCACAAGTTAGGGAAGATGAGGATTTGGTAGAAAAAGAGGACTGCTTATATGTTATAATTGTAACCAGCCTTGTAATTTGGCATGAGATTGTCAGAATCCTTGTACAATGTGCACATATTGTAGACAGTTGGATCATGCAATAGAATAATGTCCACAACTAATTTCAAAGTGGCAGGAAAAAAGGAACCAAAATTTTCAGATGATAACAACAAAAGAGTAGGATGATTGAACAAGAGTATTAGTAGTTATGTGCGGAGGAGAAAGAACATGATTTGATGCAATGAAAGAAGGAATTCATACTGACTATTTGTTCATGGAAACAACAAAACGTCCTTTGACGTTGGATCCTCAGAAATAAAGAGACACATACAAGCAAGCAAGGAAGGAGTTGTTAGAAATAGAATGGGTAGCATCGACTTTGAAACATGTGTATGATATTCCATCTGTGTATGATATGTCTCCAGCCCATGACCACTCTATGATAGATAGGATATATGAGAAGGTAAGTACTCTGAAATTTTTATTAAAGAGTTGTTTAAAACTAATAGAGGATGAAATTGCATTGAATGCACTATGCGGGATGATAGACTAGTGCACAAAAGATAAAGAAGCAGATAGTGCATAGTGAGCAGTTAACTAGATAGAACGCAAGAAAAGGATGAATAGGGAATTCTGACTTAATTCACAGGTAGGATATTATGATATGGATAATATCATCTTGGATATGGGATATGATGCGAGCATCATTCCGAACAAGACATGGAAAATTATGGGAAAACCAAAGTTGACATAGTCACTAATTCAATTGAGGCTAGTAAACCAACATAAGATTTTCCTGATTGAAAGACTGACATGGGTGAATGTTAACATTGATGGAGTGCGCAACATAGCAGATTCCTAAATAATCGAGATAGTGGATGCTATTCAACCATATCCAACATTACTTGAAATCTATTAGTATTTTTATAACCAAACCATTATTGAAATGAAAAAGAGACAAATGACCTTTGAAGTAGCAAACTTAAGAGTTACTGCACCATTGGATCCCACAGAAGGAAGACAAAATGTGTAATGAACAAGGGGAAAATAACTTGATAATCTTTACAATGCGACCGCATGGATGGATGACTTTAATAATCCTACTTCTGAGGGAGTACTTAGTTGGAAAAGTATCATTTCTTGTAGGTTAGATTCAGAAGAATCCCTTAAACATTGGAAACAAAGGTTACATGAGGTATTGTTGGCATAGGGGAAGACCCGAGGTTCAACACTTCAACAACACACCAAAAAAACCCTAAAGACCATCCCTTTCGGCAACACCTGCGAAGCAGATGAAATCTCACTCGAGGTAGAAGCAGTGGAGTTACAAGACTCAAATGTTTGTAACCAATCTGGGACATAAATATGTGATTATAACACTTCACAAAGTACTTTAATAACACTTAGAAGATGATATGCATTAGTTCATTATCTTTATTCACATCGCAGAATAAACCCTAAAGTAGATCGGTGCAATAACAATAAATATTACTCACTTCAACCACTTAGCACACAAAGTTGAATCTAACATTCATTCATGCTCAATATATGTGAAGCACTAAGAATCTATATATCTATCTAACATACACAAAAAAGATTCATAATATAACCAACACAACATAAAGAAACCAAAAGACATAAGATATACATGGTTCACTCGAGTGTGGGGCTACGTCGACCAACTGCTTCTTATTCTCTATTATTCTTCAATCTCTTACATTCATCTGCTCCTATGCACTAAGCCACATAGAAAATATTTGTAGAGGACATGAGATCTGCGCATTGAGCACCAGATCCTCCTTCTTAAAATTAGGTCAAGGCACAAATCCAACTCCTCTATCAAGCACAAAGCCGTGCATACACTATTTGTTGCACAAAGCACTCAGAATGACTTGCACTTAGCCACTTAGACTTCTCTCTCTAAGTCTCTTACTTCGCTTCTCTTAGCTACTTCTACCTTACAATCTTACTTATTTATACTTGTACAATAAGGCCTAATCATGGGTAAACCCATGGGATGACATCCCATAACCCATTACAAAACCCCTAAGAACCCCTTGTTGGGTCCACAAAGCCCACCAAACAAGTGATATTCATGATATCAGCTCTGCCTGGGTGCTCCTTCCTCGATCACTGTGTAGAAGTCCAAAAAGTGGTCAAACCTGACCAAAATTTCCTCAAAACTTGGTCAAGGGCCAACATGTATCTACGAGGACATGTGCTTGTATTATATGCACATTGCGCTATATTGGATTTGAAGTATGTGATCCTCTGAAGTATAATGGACTAATAGATGTAGATATTTTTGTTAGAGAATTTGAATTGTAGATACCATATCAACATATATTGTTAGCTTTATATATATTGCTTTAAAAGCGACTCCTGCAGGATGGTGGGTTGTGCATAAGTATAGAATAGATAATTGGCATCAATGCAGATGGATGTTACAGATCAATTTCATAACAAAAATTGAATATTCTATGTAGAATTATACCAAGTTGATTTGTCATATATATTGTATCACACAATGCACTATGACATGGAGCTTATTACCTAAGAAGGAATGGATGCACTTGTTTGTACACACTATGGATATGATCCCGAAAAATTAGTACCTAGAAAAGGAAACACATAGAGGAACAACAAACTGGGAAGACGTAAATCCCAGCTTTAAGGTAACTTTCATGTTTGAAGATGATGTCCCTTCAGTAGACACAACTCTACATATTATCAAGAACAAGATATTTACACCAAAATATTCAACGTTACCAACACCTTTATGTAGTGCACCCAAATATTATTCAATTGTTCAAGAGGTTTTGGAATTCTATAATGTTTTCAGAGAACACCAGGAGGATGAAGACCAAAGAAATTTGCAAATACTCGAAATTGAAGGAGAGCTTGCAATAGAGGTTCTCGAACTTGATTCTGTAGAGTATGAAAAGCCATTGAAAAATCGCAAAGTGAATATTGGTACGAAGGATAATCCCATGTTCGCAAACATTGGAGATTACTGGAATGAATAAATTATCGAGAAGATTATTGATTTATTGCGCAAATATGAGGACCTTTTTTTTACTACATTGATCCGGATTTAGGAGCGGAACGAACTAATTAATAAACTGAATACAATAAATATAGAGATAGGAAGAATAACACAAATATCCAATGAACAATATCTTCTATTAAAAAATGAAATAGGATGAAACTATAAAAATGCAGAATTGAAACTTGCTCGAATGGTGGTAGTTATCTCTGAGAAGAGATGTGGTTGATACGTGCATCCTTCTAAGCAGAATGGATTAAAATGAGGCTCCAGAGGCCCTTTTAATATTACTCGTGAATGCCAAAACCATAGACATCCAAAAACCTAACCCTAGAAGTGAAACACCAAAAGTCATGTGGACCCTATGGGTAAGTTGATGTAATTTGGTACCTCAACTTCCTAGGGTCATAACTTTTGCACACAACCTCCGTTTTAGGCGCGTGATAGCCTGTTGGAAAGGTATTTTAGAGATATAGATATGATGTTGTCAAACTCTGACTCTGTCTATAGTTTAACTATGGTGAGACAAAAAAAACAACGTTTAGGGCCCCAAAACGGCCCCGAAAGTACAACAAGATGTGCTGACATGAAAACATACAAAATATGACAGTTGGATTAGGCGAGAGGCCACCTGTATCCACCTGGAGGATGTGTGGGGCTTCAGAAATCCCCAAAAGCATATAACCCACAATTACAAAGAAATACAAAAGAATGTGTTGAATACAAAATGGACACGAGGAGCTATTTGGAATAGGTGGGTGGCCACCAATATCCACCTAGATCAATCCTCCCCACTTAGGAAGCAATGGTCTCCATTGCATTGAGTTCTCTCATCAAGTGATGAAGCTTCTGTTGGATTTGGCCCCAGGTGAGCCACTTTCCTTGGTGTAGGAGTTGCCCTGCCTTAACAACCTGATAAAGCTAGATCTGTTGTTGGCGCATTCGCTTGACCTGTATGTCCACTATCTGATGAGTGGATTCTTGTTCCATGCAGTTAGGGTTGAGATCTGTTGGTGTTAGCTATTTGGTGATCTCATAGGTGTCCAATAATGGTGGAAAATATGGACGAAGGAGGTCCACATTGAATACTGGATGCAGACCAAGGAAGGGTGGAGTGTTGATCTCAAAATAATTGTGACCCACAACCTTCATGATAGTGTAAGGCCCATAACAAAGTGGAAGAAACTTCTGATGGGGCCCATTGAGACGCTCCTTCTGCAGATGTAACCAAACTTTGTCGACAACCTGAAACTGGTGTGGTACCATGTGTTGATCATGGCACTTCTTGTAATTAGAATTGGATTTCTGCAAAATCTCTTGGACCTGTTGATGGATGTGTTGAATCCACTCAATGAATATGGGGGCCTTGTCTATCACAAACTGATCAGGGGAAGAGTTTGTCTGTGCAGTGGAAAGAGGAAGTGAAACATCAATGGGTCCCAAGGGTTGGAATCTCATACCCACCTGAAATGGGCTATGGTCGGTGGAACTATGTGTTGGGCTCGAGATACGATCACTTTCATGACGGTTATTATACACTTTTCCCATATTTACATATGCGTTTTTCATACTTTAAAGGATTTTTTTGAAGAATTTCATGATAAAATGGTATGATCGCGATAAGGTACATGTAATTCATGTTTAATGATTGAATCAAGTATAATTCATTATGTTTTATGATTTCTAAGAGCTAATTCACATTTTTTGGTGTTACAGGGAAAAAGCACACCTTGTTTCTAGTTTCGGCACTTGATTTGGCACTCGTTCCAGCACTTGTTCCGACACTCAATTTGACACTCTGTCCAGCACTTCGTATTGCATAGAAATGGAAGGTGAGTTGGAGGTTATGGCATTGGCACCCAGTGATGGGAAAATCAGGCATGTGGGTTTTGTTTATGCTTGCCCCCTTCAGCTATTGAACTCTAGACAACGTAGTTTCAATTGTCCAAAGAGGGCGATTATTGGCTCGCTCCGTTTTATCACTTAGGGCATCATTTATTGTAATTTTCCGAATTTAGAAGTGGTTCGACCCTCGTGTGGTTGACCACTTGGTTTGTAAGCTTATAAATACTGCTAGGATGGATATAAGATCATTAAGCAAGTAGAGTAACCATTCTATTGGAGACAAACTCATTTTCCTCTGTTTTTGATATTTTACATGGCCAGAATTATGCGAGAACTGTATTTTCAAGTTTTGATGGTGAATTCACTTTCTTAAGCTCATGGTGTGCTCGTAGGAAGTAACCACGACTTGTTGGGGGGCCCACCAGCAGTCTGGTGACTATTAGTGTGTTGTTTATGCAATTCTTAATTTAACTACTCTTTTCATTTTCTTGTACATGTATGTTTTTATTATGCTAACTAGTTTGTTGTAGCTTAATTTTTTTAATTGTTTTGTAGGTTAGATGTTGATACATATTAGCATGCATTTATTTTATAGACTAGGAAAAGACTTGCAAGTATCTCTCTCTTAATACTAACCCCATATGTAGTTAGATTATGCTTTCTTTTATGATTTTACAGTTAAGTTTAAAACAAATTTTTAATTAGATAGAACAAAGTTTTTAATTTGGGTTTTCTTTTAACAAGGATTGATGGATGGATAAATTTAATTCTAGTTTTTAAACATAGCTTCCTCATCTTATTTTTATATAGAACTTGTTTAATTAGTTGTTGGTTAATATAATTGTTAGATTACTTTTTAATATCAATTTTTAATTTATGTTTTTAGTCATTTCTTTATTGTAGTTTGAATGGTTAGAATAGACATAATGTAGTTTTATTTTATGCAATTTTCTTTCATAGATTAAAATGCAATTACATTTCTTAGTTAATGGTTGAATCTAGTTTTGCCTACATAGTGTAGAAGTATAATGATGATCTTGTTATGTTGTTGATGGTTTGTACATGAATATGTAGGGTATTTAACATTATTTTTGTCATGGCTAAGTTTTCATTGGATTGTTTACTCCACACCTTTCATTTTGCCATTGAGATTAGTGTTGAGCTTATACCATTGGAATTGTCCTTTGTTGTCAAGTGCCATCAAGATATTATCCAACACTGAAGACATTCACACAACCACCAACATTATATCTGAATTGTCATAGGTTAAAGAATAGTTTCCTGCTTTCATAGATCAGAATAGATAGTTTCTTTCTTTCATAGCTTAGAAAATAGTTTTATTGTTGTTGTAGGATAGATAGACTTTGCTTTGATAGATTAGATAGTAGTTTGCTTATCATGGATTAAGAATTACTTGTTAGTCTTTCTTTCTTTCAATAGACTAGATTTCCTTTCATGCATTGCATTGAGCATTTAGTCCACTTGCCTCTTAGGCTAGATAGTTGCTCAATGAGAAGTTTTTTCTTGTAGTAGTTAGTTGTCTTTTCTTACCCATCTATTTGCTTTAATAGGTTAGATAGTTGTTTTTTCTTGCTTGCTTATTTTCTTTAGTAGGTTAGATAGTTGTTTTTGCTTACTAGTGTATTTTCTTTAATAGGTTAGATAGGTGTCTTTGCTTACTTGTTTATTTATTTTCTTTCATAGGGTAGTTGTTCATTGAATGTAGGTTGGGAAGTTAAAATAGTTTTCTTTTGTCATTTGCTTATTATGCTTAGTAGTTTTCTTTTGCTTATTGTTAAACAGTTTACTTTACATACAGTTTTCATTTGCTTTCTTAGGACTATCCATCGACCATTGGCCCAAAACTACTTAGGTTACCTAGTTTCATTTTGCTTAGTAGGGTTTGCTCATTAGATAGCTCTTCTTGAGTAGATTAGCCTTAGATAGCTGTCTTCATTAGTTAGATTATACTCCTACCAGCCTTCTACCTTTGGCATATATTTTTCTACAACTCTAAGTTTACTTACCCCGGGTTGACAATTTAATTGAGGGTTTTAATTGTGTTTTTAGTGCATATATAGCACCCATCACTATGGAGAGCCTTTTTGTAACTGTGTTGGACATATGGGAGACTCTCGTCCCATGTACTTAGATGCTTAAAATTGTACATGCGCAGGATGTGCACAATCATTCGATTGATGAACTTTGTTTGGCCATTGGTTTGGGTGTGGGAAGAGGTGTATTTTGTGATATTGTTGTCCAACGGAGACCAGAGACTCGAACCTATTGTCTCGGTCAGAGATGATGGTATGTGGTATCCCAAAGTGGACCCACAATCGTTCGAAGAAGAGCTTGGCAGTATCTACTGCTATGACATTCTTCTTATAGGCTGTGAGCATGACCATCTTCGAAAACTGATCAACAACCACAAACACACAGTCATTTCCTTTCTTGGTGGACGACAAGACAGACATGTAATCCATTGATATGGATTTTCAAGGCTTCTCGGGAATAGGAAGAGGGGTGTGTAAGCCTTGCTTCTTAATGGATGGATTGGAAATGGCATAGGCAGTGCATGATCTAATATACTTGTTGATGTCCTGTCGAAGTTTTGGCCAATAATTTTTTTTTTCTGAAGAACAACCATAGTTTTCTCTACACCAAAATGCCCTGCCACCTGATTGTAGTGGGATTCCCAAATCATCTTTCAACACTCACTTGTAGGAACACATATATGGCCTAGGTGGCATAAGAGTTCATCCTGCATGTGAAAATCAGTGACAATTGCACCTGTACCCAAGAGTTGGTAGGTGGTGGAAAAATCTAGATCTTGCTGATAAAGTTGGGGCCACTCAGATGTTTCATTTCCACATGAATGGATCATAGTGGTGAGTGCAACCATAATAGGATAACTGAGGTAGTCAACAACATAATTGGAGATACATGTCTTATACTTGATGTTGATATGGAACTTTTGCAAGTAGGTGGACCACTTATGATGGCGGTCTAACTGCAATTTCACCTATATCTATATGAACTACAGAGGCTTGTGATCAGTGTGTGTGATCGTCTCTTTCCCCATAATGTGATGTTTTCATTGACGGCAAGATTGTACAATGGAATACATTTATTTGTCATAGGTGGGTTATTTATG
The DNA here is from genome assembly GCA_000966675.3 of Picea glauca. NCBI lineage: Eukaryota > Viridiplantae > Streptophyta > Pinopsida > Pinales > Pinaceae > Picea > Picea glauca. The sequence continues at coordinate 502,544 of JZKD02S1773190.1, read as the reverse complement.
GACCGTATTGGAGAGTGTCTCACTATGGTATTCCATTGGATGTCCATGCTGAGTGATAACTAAACCCACAACATAGTCAGATGCATCTGTCTTAATCTCGAATGGTTGTTGCAGATCAGGAAAGGAGAGTACTAGAGTTGAGCACAAGAGATTCTTTAGATCATTGAATGCTCATTGCTACTCCTTACCCCACAATAACTTGGCCCTACCACTTCCATTGGTCACCTAGCTGAGGGCCCATGCAATATGGAAGAATCCCAACACGAACCGTTGGTACAATTTAGCTAGTCCAAAAAAGCTCTGAAGCTTGGTGAATGTGGTTGGGGTTGGCCAGTCACAAATAACTTGCATATTAGCTGGATCAACAATTACCCCATGATCATCAACAATGTAGCTCAACCATTGAACCTTGTTAATGCCAAAAGATAATTTTTCCAAGTTGGCATAAAGCTTGTGATGTCGCAGAGTGCTCATAACCTACTGAATATTCTTCATGTGCTCCTCCCACGTTCTACTAAAGATGAGGATGTCACCCAAATATAATACCACAAAGGAGTTGGTGAAGGGTCTCAATACATCATCCATCAATCTCATGAAAGTGGTTGGTGCATTTGTTAAGCCAAAGGGCATGACTAGCCATTCATAAAGACATTATTTAGAATTGAAGGTTGTATTCCATACATCAATTGGTTCGATGGGAACCTGGTGGTAGCCAGAATTTAAGTCAATCCTGTTGAATAAATTGGACCCATTGAGTTGGTAATGAAGGTCATCAATCATGGGAATGGGATAGATATTCCTAAGAGTGATTTTGTTTAGGACTAGAAGTTGGCTATTCTATTAGTGCTCGGTGATGGAGAATGATGAAATCATGCATCAGATCTGAGAGCTTCTTCAAAGGGGGCACATCAAACCCAGTTCCTCCCCTTGTGGAATCCCGATTGTACTAGTGCAGAAGAAGGATGAGACTTGGAAAATTTGCATTGATTACAGAGCCCTAAACAAAATCACAGTCAAGAACCTCTACCCCATTCCTAGGATTAATGACCTTCTTGACCAACACAAGGGGGTCGATTGCTTCAGAAAGATTGACCTAAAGTCTAGATACCACTGGGTTCCCATCGAACCAACTGATGTGTGGAAGAAAACCTTCAAGTCTAAAGAAGGTCTCTAAGAATGGCTAGTCATGCCTTTTGTCTTAACAAATGCACCATCCACTTTCTTGAGATTTATGGATGATGTATTGAGACCCTTCACCAACTCCTTTGTGGTAGTATATTTGGATGAAATCCTCATATTAAGCAGAACGTGGGAGTGAGACACTCTGGGTGGATAGATTTGGTGTTCCCGAGAGATCATCAGATCATATCCAGAGAAACCCTTCCAACCCATTTCACAGTAGGCCAAGGTGATTAGTTTGAGACACATCTCAACCAATTTCAACAATGGAATCACTAGGGCTCAGTTTTCCAGTGGTAGAGGGGCGCATTATCCCAGGGGGATCCATCCAAGGTCCGAGAACACTAATAGAGGGGTCATTCAATCACCAGGACTAAGAGGTAGAGAAGGGTGCACCATTTGGGACAGTTTCCAGGCCATTTTGAGAGGTTTAGCCACCAAGGTGAAATTATCTAAACTTGCAGCAGTTACCATGTGAGATTCCATAGTTCCAGCTCATCCATTGATCTTTCAATGCTCATTTATTATCGGGTATTATCATTTAGTTTTCTTATTGTATTCCATATAATATCCTTTTGTCATTTGATCTAGCCGAGTGATTCATTTTTTATTTAGCCACTTTCGACATTATACTCATAGGGATATCATAATATAAGATTTGCAGTCTTTTGTCTCATTTATCATCTCTATAGTCATTTATATGTTGTAACAATGAATTTTATATAGTAGACACATCAAATTATTAGTATTTCCCACACTAACCAAGTTAGGAACATTACATGTACCTTTATTGGATACAGTGGTAATGATTTTGGTTATTGCTTATGGGATTATGAATATCACAAAATAATTAGAATTGGAGATGCCATATTCAATGAGAAGGTCATGTACAAAGATTATTTTCAGGGAAAGAAATGGGATAAAGTAAAACTAGAATACATATTGCTTGATGAGATCACTGAAAAAGAAATTCCAAAGGTGCCAGAAAATAAAAATGTACAACAACATGAGAAGCATCTACTTCAAACTCTTGCAAGTGTTGTTATAAGATCTATCAGGTTAAGTAGACCCCCTGAATGATAATATCATTCATTGTATTATTTACTGTTGATTGATTCATGTGAACCATAAAGTTATGAAAAGGCAATGTTCGTAGACACTAAATATAAGTTGGAGCAAGGCATGAAAGAGAAAACAAATTCCTTTCTAAATAACCATACTTGGGACTTGGTTCAGTTTCCTACAGGAAAAAAAGAATTGTAGAATAAATGGGTTTATAGGTTGAAGGAACAATATGGAGGAAAAAAGTGGAACAAGGTTAGACCTATTGTAAAGGGTTTTGCACAAAAGAAAGGTATGGATTTCGATAAAATATTTTCTCTTGTTGTTAAAATGACTTCAATTAGGACTATTTTAAGTCTCGTGGTAGTAGAAGATTTTCATCTTGAACAGTTAGATGTAAAAACAGCTTTTCTCCATGGGGATTTGAATGAAGATATTTATATGCAGTAGCCATAGGGGTATGAGTTCAAAGGGAAGTAAAATTTGGTATGCATGTTAAAGAAGAGCTTGTATGGCCTAAAGCAAGATCCAAGCCAGTGGTATTTGAACTTTGTCAGGTTTATGACAGAACAAGGTTATAGTAGATGTCATTCTAATCACTTTGTTTATTTTAAAAGGCTAGAAAATGGAAGCTATATTATCTTACTATTATATGTAGATGACATGCTTGTTGTGGGGTCTAACACAGAGGATATAAATGTGCTCAAGAATAAATTATCTAATTCATTTGCGATGAAGGATTTGGGTGCTGCAAAGAAAATCCTTGGTATGAGAATAACAAGAGACATGAAAAATCACAAATTGACATTGTCTCAGGGTGAGTACATAGAGAATATGTTGGAGAGGTTTAGAATGCATAATGAAAAAACAATTAGTACACCTTTGGCAAGCCATTTCATATTAACTAAGGAAATGTGTTATAAGACACAGGAGGAGATAAAATACATGTCCAGGATCCCTTATTCATCAATAGTTGGCAACTTGATGCATGTGATAGTTTGCACAAGACCATATATTGCACATGCAATGGGATTTCTGAGAAAGGATATGAAGAATCCAAGTAAATAACATTGGGAGGCACTAAACTAGATTCTTAAGTATTTGAGAGGTACTTCTACTCATGCATTATGTTTTGGAGTTTTAGACACTATTCTACAAGGATATGTTGATTCATATATGGAAGGTGATAAAGATAGTAGGAGGAGCGGAACATGGTATGATTTTACTATAAGTGGAATAATAGTAAGTTGGATTTCAAAACTACAAAAGGTTGTTGCACTTTCAACAACAAAAGAAGAGGATGTTGTTGTTATAGAGGAAAGTAAAGAAATTGGGAAAGAAGAAGGATAATAGTAAGTTGTATTGTGATAGTGAGATTTCCATTAATCTTACAAAGAACTCAAAATTAAATTCAAATACTAACCATATACATCTCAGGTACCATTTCATACGATCTGTCTTGGAAGATGGAAATTTGATGTTGGAAAAGATACATACTTGACAAAATGCTACAAACATGTTAACAAAGGGAGTAACCAGGGAGAAACTGAGTTCTTGCTCAATTTCAGTTGGCCTTCAAGCATGAAGGTGAAGATGAGAAATTTTTCATGTCCAATAAGGATCATAGTCTAGCAGATACAACAACAGTGGAGTTGTTTTGATCAGTCTCCAAGTGGGAGATTGTTGGTTGTGGAACCTGATTATCTTCTTGATCATATATATTTTTTTCAGTCTTGTTTATACCCCATGAAGACTATACACCCCTCCATGTGGGTGGATTAAAATGGGGGATCCCCCCCCCCTTGTGGGGTCCAATGGGCTCATCCCCCTAGCTGGGGGGTCCGGGGGCCAACAGCTGTTCGGTGGAGAATCTACCTCAGTAAAAATTTCCTTGTAAATGTATATTGTAATTTCATAGTCAATATTGACCATTCATCATTAATTCACAAATCTAATGGTAGATATTATTTTAGGGTTTTCTTCCTTAGAAGGAAACCCTCTTTTATCAGGGAACTGTATTGTGGCTGTGTATTATTGCAAATATTGTATTATGAGAGAGGAGATTGTGAAGGTAAACTCGGTGGTTTTTCAAGTATAGAGAGTCTGAAAAGAACTTAAAGATGACTCCATGGATGAATTTTTCATAAATTTAGTCTCCCAAGACTGAAAAAGTGTAAAAAACTAGATGAGAGAACTCTTCTAATCATGCTTGATTATACTAGTCATTTTTCGTAATTAGTCACTTGAGGCTGAAAAAGAGATAACTACCACTTGAAATATTCCATTCCAAAAATTTTAATTAGTGTGAAAGGAAGAAATAGCACTCGAAAATATTTTCATCTTTAGGGAGTCTGAAAAGAGATTAAAGGAAGCTCCAAAGAGTTCCCTTTTTGTATAGAATTTATGAGTCCAAAAAAGAGACAAAAGTGTACTCGGTAACCTATTGGCATGTATTAATGAGCGTGAGAAATAACAAAGACTGAGCTTGGAACTTCCCAATGTAATGTCCAAAGGTTTCATATGGGACCATTGGATAGTTGGTACTTTTCCCCTAGCTTTTGTGATGGAAGCTAGTGGCTTTGCTCCAGCATGATGTCTAGAGGCTGGAGATATAGAACCCTAAGATTCATTTCATCCATCGACTCTTTTCCTAATGCCAGCTTTTATACCCAATGGACTCATGGTTACTAATAGGAAAATGTTCGTCAGATGAAGAAAGAGAATTAACCGACATAGGCAGATGAAATGAAGGTTGAGAATCAACATACATGTCAAGGGACAAACCTCAATCATGGATTCCAAGAAATATTCGCTAGATGGTAGAACCACACTCTGGAAGGAATACATGTCGAGGTATAGGATAGTGGTAGGGAGATCAGGATATAATATCCCAGCTATCAAATATATCACCATGTAAACTATTAGATATAAATATGATCCAAGTGGATATTGGTGACCATGCACCTATTCCAACTAGCTCATCTTGGCAGCTTTTTAGTTTGGCAGTTTTTTTCCTAGTTTTTGGGTCCTAAACTTTCAGGGTCTTTTTGAGTCCCCCAACAATGTTCTTAAGTCTCACCATAGTAAAACTATAGACAAAGTCAAATTTTAATATAATAATATGTATTCCTTAGATATACCTTTACAATGGTCTATCGTGCACCTAAAATGGAGATCGCATGCAAAAGTTACAACCCCAAAAGGTTGATGTACTAAATTAACCCAACGGGACTCACATGAATTTTGGCACTTCATCTCCTAGGGTTAGGTTTCTGGATGTCTATGGTTTTGGCATTAATTTTTATTGTAAAAATTATTTCAAAGCCTCATTGTAATCATCTTCTTGTGAATTATTGTAGTCGTCACATCTCTTCTCAGAGATAAGCCCCCACCATTCTAGCAAGCTTATTTTCAATTTTCATTTTATAGTTTTAGCATATTTCTTTATTGAAAAGAAGCTAGTTTTACTGTATCTACGCTATTTTTCCTTGTGTCTCTATGTTAATAATAATAATCTATATTCATTTTTTTCTTCTCATAAAATATCGATCAATGGTATTAGAGTGGTATTCTCCTTGTTGTTCTAAGTGCATTATCCCGACAAGGTTAGGGTACAAAGAGTTGAGTATCGAGCTTGTTTATCTTGAGGACAAAATCTCACACCCCCAAGTGACATTCCATGAGAGGAGAACATAAAGACAATGGGACAAGAAATCCTTTCAATTTTTTGTCGAGGAAGCCCTCACACAAAAAAGGAATGATATGATGGATAATTTTGCACAAATCCTTCAGTGGCTACCAACATGAGACACATCTTCCTCGAGTGGAGACGTCACCCCCTTCAAGGTACATATCAAATTTATATTGATATATTTGAAGTTCAAATTGATGCAGATGTTGTAGACAAATGGTTGAATCTGTTATAAGGATTTTTTTTGTCCATAACTTTTTGAATAGAGAAAACATTAATTTTTCACTCCTCAAAGTTGTTCCCCATGTAAAATATTGGTGGCATAATTTCTGTGAGAAAAAGGAAACATAGGAACCCTCATTACTTATAGTGACACTCACCTGGGAGTCCTTCATGTATACTATTAAATAACAATACTATCTTGTTGGAAGATGTGATGACATGTATACAAAATGGACCACATTGAGGAAGGAAAGGGACCAAGTAGTTCCAGAGTTCACAGATATCTCCCATACCTTGTGCACCAAGATGGGTATCAAATATTCTAAATGGAATCTACTGCTCAACTATCATGGTGGTATGCATAGATACATCTAGACATAAATGGTGTTGGGTATGTGTTATATTCTTTGCATGTGTGTGTGTGTGGGTGCATCAGATACGACAACTGCATCTGACAATCCCTTCACCTAGAGCTCTGTCGTTGCGTCGAGCGCTTCCTAGGGGGGTCCCAGGGGGGGGCAGGTATGCCCCCCCAAGTTACGCATAGCGTTCGACACCGGGCGGTAGCCTGGGGCTGACAGGGTTTGGGGCATCACCCCGAGGTTACGCGCAACGTTCGGCACCAGGCGGTAGCCCAGGGCCGATGGGGCTCGGGGCAACAACCCAAATTTTTTTTTTTGGGTGGTCTTTTCTATTTTTAGCGGATTTTGCTATTTTTAGCTGATTTGTAAATTAATCCCGGATTAAGGGATTAGGGTTTTGGTATCTATGGAATACCTAAAAAAACATTGTATATATTGTATGGCGAATGGTGAAATTCGAGATAATGAAAATAAGAAAGGTTTTCCCGATTGGGGGTTTCCAGTAGAAATCTCTGTGTATTCTGTGTATGAGCCATTGATTAATTTATGTATTGCTTAAGAATATATATGCATTGCTTTACTTCGCAGGTTTAAAACTTACATCTGGTATCAGAGCACATTTTTGGCTTCAAAGGGACGCCTTTGTTGCTGAGGGTTTGGCTCGGTCTTGATAGATCAAGTTTTTCTTGGGTCTGTGATAAACCTGGGTTTAGTGGGAGCTTTTGCAGTGGAGATTCAAGTAAAGTAAGAGGAATGGAAAGCTCATCTAGAATCAAGATAGAGAAGTTCAACGGTAAAAACTTCGAGCTATGGAAGCTCAAGATGGAGGACCTTCTTGTAGACAAAGAACAATGGATCGTTGTGGATCCTGGTACATAGCCTATCGGTACACCATATACATGCACACAGGCTACTAGTACACAAACTACCAGTACACAAACTACTAGTACACCAGTTACTGGTATGTCAAAGGAAGATTGGGACAAGTTGGACAGAAGAGAAAGGAGTACCATTCAACTCTGCCTGGCAGATTCAGTGTTGTTGAATGTCTCGGGAGAATCTACAGCCAAGGAACTATGGGATAAGT
>JZKD02S1773190.1:427675-476144 GCA_000966675.3 Picea glauca | reverse complement strand
GATACAACTGCGCTCGGCTTTGAATGCCCGTCCAAACGACGGCGCAACAATCTCCAAAGCATTTCAAAATGTGCATGCTGGCGCTGTCCAGCTGTAGGTTCTTTCTCCGTGCGCGCTGTCTCACTTGATGGCGTGTGGATGCTCCTGCATCACAATGCAGTTTACCAAATGCAAACAACAAATATGTACCACCAAAAACTTTGAATGCAATCATTTTTTTTTGTTTGATTATAAATGCAATGAACCTAAATCAATTGCAAGTTCTTTCTACTTCCTTACTTTCAATGCAAGAATCGAATGCAAACACAAAGGGACGTGAAAAGATTGAAAAAGAAATGCACTCGAGACCGACAACAACTGAGAGAAACCAAGTGTGAAATAACTTTCTCAATCAAGAAATCAGAAAGTCAACAAGAAAGAACAAATGTCAAAATGCCTCCAAGAAGAACCCCAATAGTGAAAAAGAGAAAGAGACAATCACGCAAAAATATTTAAAACTGAGCAAGAAGGAAAGGCATTCAAGCTAGGTTTTGGTAAGAAAAAGAATCTCAATCATTAAAAAGAGTGATATGTTCTAAATAATATTGAAAAGAAAATTGATACCAATCAAACCTTTTCATACTTCTTCCAATCAATCAGATAATTGAAAACATCACGAGACAAAGACCAAACTAGTGAAAATCAAGGTGAACCAATTTCACAACTTAGAAGAGGTTTGAAATCTCAACAAATGTGAAAATGAGTGATATGTATCAAATCCTCAATCAAATGAAGTAAAAAAACAATTGGAAGACTTTTGAGTTAAAAATCCACTTCAACAGACCAAGTAGATCAAGGAAAAAACCCTAAATTTTCCTCAAAAAACAAGAATGGTGCTCCTATGCTTAAGATACATAGCGTCTGTCCGGAGAATGGAACCCTCTGGTAAAATACAAGGGAGAAACAATAAGTAGAATTGTGCTCTAGTGAAAATTACAGAGGAGGGCCAGTTCTGGAAAAGTTCAAAAAATGGCTCAAAAAGACTAAAAACTCAAAAAAACTAATCAATGACTTTGTAAACTATTCAATGAGGAAGAGTGAAGGGTAAATAGATAAAAAAAAAGAGTCAAACAAGAAATATATAATCACAAGAAAAGAATTCAAGATGAAGAAGAGGAAAAACTAGTCAAGTTTCATCCCCAATGGCGTCACCAATTTCTGTTACGGAATGTTTCGCCTGTAAACAGATGAAACTTCCCTTAGATTACTAGACACGTATACCAATACAGGAACACTACAAGTGGACACTAGCATTACTTTAAACTTATCTTAACCAATCAGAATGAGGAGGAGAGAAAGGATATGATGAACCTGTTTCGATATTTGTCCTCATTACTTCCAATCCCTAGGCTTGATCTCCAAGCTCCCTAGCACAAATTGAGAACTTCAATGGAAAAAAAAGGAAAACAACTATCTCCTACTCTAGAATATTATATAATACAAGTCTGTCTATGAATATTAGAGAAAAAGTAGACAAGAAAATTTAACAAGACATAAATTTGAAGGAAATAGGCCAAGTATATACTAATTGGAAATCCAAAAAGAGGCACTTACAAACTATGTATGATGTTGTAACACTTCTCCAAGATCTCCTTTTCCATCCCTTGCATGAGTATTGACATCAAAATGCAGATGCTTCCTCCAAAATCAAAGGTTTGATACCTCAATTGTTCCCCCGTTCACCATGAAAATTCCTCATTATATAGGATTTGGAGGCTTAACGACCATCCATAAGATCACTCACTAGATCCACTAAATTGGGATCTCCAAAATTTTTAGGGAGAAAATATCTCTTAATTATTTTAGTGAGAAAATATCTCTCAAGCATTTTGAAGGAATATCTCTCAAGATCCACCAAATTAGGATTTTGGTTTGAGAAAATATCTCAACCATCCATGAGATTCTTGACTTCTCCTTGAGATTAGGAAACTAAATGTGAGGTGGATTCTCTATAATGTCCTCAACCATCCATTCTGGGCCATGGTATGCCAGAGAAATCTTTTTGTTCTCTCTGCGGAACATACCGTAACATACCCAGAATCCAACTGAGTTATGCCACATAAATTTTCTAACTGCATGCATTTAAAACCATACACACATAACACTTTTGCAGAATATTTATATATAAAATGTAACAGACAAATACATTACGCAAATGCACAAATTCACACTGAAATAACAGTAAAGATAGACATGCAACATATACAGGAAATACCCATAACATTCAGACAGTTATAAACACAGATAAGATAAACCCATAAATATAAGCACGTAAATAAAAATGCATCATGTAAATTTATCACCCAATTGGCACTTATCTTGGTAAGAATGTCACCAACTACGTGCATACCTTCTACAAACCTCCCAACCTTATACCACACTATTCATCACTCTCAACAGTGAGTCACCCCCGAGCTGGGATTAAACTCAACCCAGATAAAGGGATTCCTAACCAGGCTAAAGGATCATAGACAATAGGAAGGACTCTGTATCAGGTGCCAACTCAAACTAACAACCCAAAGTCCCTCATTCCCCACATACCTGTCCCACCGAGGAAGTAGCGATGATTTTAAGGATGGAAATTTATTTTAAAATGTAGAAACCTTGGAGAATCTTACCAATCCTTCATATGTCAACTATAAATGTTTGGCGATATTTTTGTAAAAATATTCAAATTTCTAAGTATATCATATAGTTTTTATAAAATTTTGGCGATTTTTAAGGTAAAATAATTTTATCCTATAGAATTTGGGCGAATCTTTTGTAAAATAGCGAATCTCGTTTTTGGAAAAACCATGGAAAATTAGCCCATGAGAGAAATTTATCCCCTAAAATCATCCCTGCAAGGAAGTATGTCCCTCCTCTTCTCAATAGTCCTTTGGCTGCCCCACTTCCTTTCCGATATTTAGCAACAAGCCGAACAGGAAGTCTCAGAGAGCTATAGTTGTAGTTCAAAACCTTCAGGAAATAAATCCCCAACAATTCTCTCACCCATAGAATTATTCACGGGCCTAACAACCCGCTTCTTCAGTCCAACTCCCAAGATAACGAGATAGACCAACATAATTTGCTATGGATACAGGGTTCAGTTACAGTCATGAAGATACAAGGGATAACTCAATGGGTGTGAATACTCATGAATGATTGACTGGATGGTTGAATGATGGAAGGAATGATGGAAAAAAAGATAGGAAATGAGCTAAGTCCCAACAATATGTATGCATGTCCTGAACTTAACACTTGTCATGTTGGGAGCTACTTTGGCCCACTTGTACCCAACTTTAGTACTTAGGATAAAATAATTATTCATACTTTATGATTTAAGAAATATTAATATAATATTCATTTTTGGCTTAAGCTCCCTAGCTTATCGCCTTTCCTTAAATTAGACCCTCCCTTTCCCTAACTAGTGGAGTTTAGTCCCCCATCTATTTTATTGTGGTCGGTCTGTGCACAACGATGTATTTTATATTAATTATGAGACATGTACAAAAATAGGCGCAGTGGCCTTTAACATCTAGGCTCTCCGGCCTAATCAAAACATAAGCATCAACGCTTATAATAACTTGGCTCACCATCCTATAAAACAAGACATTGACACAAAGGCTCCCTAGCCTCAATATCGCGTACACTTAAGTTGATACACACGGTATCCAGGAATGTGAAAAGTTCCTCATTTTACTACGCAGTACATGTGTGCACTATGCCATGAAATGTGCATACAAATTTGATATCAAAAAAGCTCACCAGCTTAAGTACATTTTCATTTACATTTACAATTGGGTTCAACCTTAGGGATATTACATTCTCACACTAAATTAATTTCCTTTTTATGAATAATAATGAATAATTCATGTGCACATAGTATTTTGACCTTCATATGATATATTTCTCCTCCACATTGACTAGGGATTTTGACAAATGTTTTTTCATGGTGTCAACTTATTGCGACACTCAACAAAGTGAATGCGACACTAGGTAAGGTGAATAAGACACTTGAAATAGTGCACATGACACTTAACAAGGTTCATACGACAATTTGTGACACTTGGGACACTTAGGTGCGAAATTCAGGTGTGACATTTTTGTGTGTACCAGTTGGTCAGGAGATATCCAAACAAAGGGCCAGTGGATGAGAATTCCTATGTGGAAAGATAGAGGGGAAACAAAAACTACTATCGATGAGACCACGACAACTCTCCAGGAAATGCCAATGGCGATTTTTAGGGGAGATCACAACAAATGGAACCTTCTTGAAAATTCCAATGGGGTTGATAAAGAAGGAACTAAACAAATGGAAGAAACAACCCCTAACTAATAATTCCTATGAGGATGGTTAGTAGGGGTGATCATGAGGACATCCCTATATAAGAATGTCGATGAAGCTAGCTATATGGGCGAGGGGGAGGGGGAAATCATCCTCATAATTCCAAAGGATTTAGTGCGGAGGTGACTATGATACCACCTCCCCTAATATTTTCAATGGGACTAGTTGTTGCAAACACCAAAACCCTCGGGCTGAGATGCGCTCAACATCATTCCAAATTCACTTGAGCTGAAGTGGCTCCTTAGGTTCCTCGCTGAAACCTTCAACGAATTGAATCCACAGGTCCTTCTGAAATCCCCCCTTATGCAAATAGGCACAAGGTGCGATCTTCTCCTTCACACGACCACAACTGGGCCTTGGCGCAAGTGCCTTTCACAACTCCCACTTCATGAGTTTGTGGGTTGAAGACCCTCGAATCATCTTTTCCAAACTCCCAATACCCGAGATGATGATATGAGTATGGCTCCTTTCCTTGTCAGCGCCCTCCATGCGTGACCGTTGTCTAGGGCTAAGCACTAGCACCTCTCGCAACTTTGCGACCTCGTGATTTGGAGTGTCGAACCTTGGTGCTCTCCCCTTGCAAAACCTTGAGAGGTGATGGTTGACTTCCCTTTGAACACTTCTCTTAACTTGCAATCTTGTGAGTTGAAGCATTGATCTCTCGTGCTCTTCTTCTACGAAATCCCAAGATGCAATAGTCAGTGATAGTTTGACTTCCCTTTCGCACTTCTCGCAACTCGCAATCTCATGAGTTGAAGTGTAGAGCCTTTGTGCTCCTCCTTTGTGAAATCCATTGACACAATAGGGAAACTATGGGTTGACCCCTGGATGCAAGAGTACACACCACATGTCACCCTTGCAGTGCCCACCTGATAGATGTGCCACTCATTAACATGAGTTCTTGGCTCTCGCCACTTCGCAACTCCTACAGTTGAAACTGACTCCTCCCAACCTCCGAAACCCCGATATGAAATATATCAAAGAGGTTTTTGATCCCACGGTTGTTCTTGCTTGTTCAGATCCAATGGCCTGGATCTCTTCCTCTGCTTCTCACAACTCATAACTTCACGACTCCAAGGGTTTGGTCTTCCACCTCAGAACTCACGAACCCAGAGTTCGAGAAATGATCCAACACTCCACATGGCCATAATCAATGGTCCTCATTGCTTCTCGAACCCAAAGGATGAGTTTGTCCAACCTCTATCTACCTTGTAGCTTCTCTATATCCTACAGTCCTCATGGCTTCGCGAGCTCTCCACGGAGAATCTTGACCATTCAATTTCTTCCTCAATGGCCTCTATGAGACAAATCATCATCATCCCTCTTGAGATTTACTTCTATGAGGTAATTTCTAACTTGTCTCCCTTTGAATACTTCAAAGGTACCATCCCTCCTCGATATTTAACTCAAAAACTCAAATCTTCAAAGGATTCATGCACGCAGTCCTTGTGGCACTCTTTCAAATACTTCTAAGTATTTGATTTCTCGACTCTGTGCACCTTCTATAACAGCAGTCTTTCAACTCTCCCCTTGGTTGATAAGTTCTATCTTTCAACCATCCTGCACACATCTTGCACAGATTCTATGCTTCACTTGCACTTCTATTGGAATGAGAATTGTTGTTCCTGAGTCTGTACTTAAGGCTCAAAATACAGTGTCAAGGCATTCGAAAGTATGTTAAAGATTTGATAAAAGGATTTCGCTAACCTTCGGTATAGGAAACTAATGAGGGTTTGTACGTTCTCGTTGCCTAGCTTCCAACTGTTCCTGGGTGGTAATATCTTGTTCAATGGATGCCCATGAACGCTCAAGTTCTTCCTGGGTGTTAGTTGTTTTAAGGATTGTGTCAAAAAGATTTAAAGCGATGTGTGTTTGATTAGATAGTCTAGATTCGATATTAGGTTGGGTTGTAGCAGGGACAGTCATTGAGAAATAGTACCAGTATGGAAATAATTTAAAGAGAGTTTTTAACGCTGTTTCAATTTTGGTATAATAAAGAGAAATTTTTTACATAAAGAACAAAATAGGAATGCAAACTGAAGGCCCTTTCCCGTAACTGTATTATTTTTTATAAAAGGATGTGGGGTGAGAGAAAAACATTTAGCTGTAGATGTGTAAGGTTCCTGTCGATAGAAAACTCACACATACACAGAAGAAGAAATTAATATAGAAATAATTGACATAGTGTAAATACATATATAATTCTGCAAATGCAAATTGGTCTCACACCTGCTGATAGCTAGTGCAGAGGAAAGACAATAACCAATTACAGAAAGATGAAATCCCTTCGCTATAGTAGTGGTCGTACTAAAGTATAGTGATACACATCAATTATGAAAAGTGAGATGAAATGAAACATGAAACATAAATGAACAAACTTGTAATACAGTCGTGATGGAATTGGGAATCTTCAAACTTGCTTGTATTAACTTCTTGAATGCAAAAAACTCTATTACAATCAGTACCAAAAAATTCCAGCCTTTTCTTTCTCTTTTTGTGGTATATTTATACAACTTGCCAGATCAATTTAGAAACTCAATTGTTTCTCAAATTCAGTTACAACCGAAAAAAAGTGAAATCACTCTCTTTTCTCCTACTCTATTTTCAAATGGCGCCAGGTGCTTGTCTTTGCATGCCTTCGGTGCACATGATACATTTTTCAACAAATTGGGACAAAAGCTGTGAAGGTTCCGCTTGACAGCTGGCTTCGGTGAAATAGCACTCTTGGGCTAACTGCGGCAGCTTATCTCCCATTTGTGCATCAACGATGTCAAGGGAACTTAGTTGTGCACTAGGTTGAATTAAGTGTTTGTCAACTCGAGCCATGTCCACCCTGTCCATCTTGGAGATATTCGTCGAATCTCTCTCATTCTTCTCTTTCAGGTTGAGGGAAATCTTCTCTACATTCATTTGCCTTAACGTTTTTGAATCACCTCCACTCTCCATACCTAGCAGCTCACCATCAATAGTATTGAAGGCTTCTTCTAATGAATTTGTTACTTTTTGGGCATGTTCCTTGCTTAAGGCAATATTATGTTCCCAATCATTTAACAGAATGTTACCTCTAGTTTGTTCAGCAATGGTGAGTCCGGGAGACCCTGCAGAAAATCTATTGTTAGTAGCTATCACCGCCTCTTGAAAGGCGACCCGAGCAGCTTTGGCTTTCCTTTCTCTGACGATTAGATTCTCGGAAATCTGATGCATCATCAGGCAATATTCTCGAATCACTCCCACTTTGTCCAGCATATTCTGCTGTACAGAAAAGATCCTACTCTGAATATCGATCGCTCAGGATTTAATCCCCTCTACTTCAATCGCCCTGCTTTCAGCGACCTCTAACTGAGCCTGTAGCTCTGTGATCATATTCCTCTATTGACTATCCTGCACCCGACTGTCTCAGATCACTGAATGTGCTTGCTCCAGCTTGACTTTGAGTGTTTCTATCTCATTTTTATTAGCCAATCTAGTATGTTCCATCTCTATGTTGGCCTGGCCCTTGGCATTTTCTGTGGTTGTAGCCAACCTGGCCTTGAGGGTCCTAATGAGGTGATTTTTTCTTTTTAATTGGTGATTCATTTGCCCAACCGAGAATTGATTCGCCAAAGCGTAGGCCCCCAGTGTTCCAGCGATTTCAGTGGCAAGCTGGTCACTTTTCTTGTTCTTTCCATCTGTCATGATTTTGTATTTTTTAACATTGGACTCTCCCTCTTGATAAAATTCTTGCTTCACTACAACTTTTCTCTTTTTCTCAAAAACGAAATCATTAGGAGGGAGATCTTCTGCCCTTATAGGCCTCAGTTCTTCACCAAATATCCATCCCTCGCTAACCTCTCCCTGTGCCGACTGCAAGGGTGTGACCGAGGTGATGGGTTTTCCTATTTGCTTTGTCGATTGTTTTGGAGTATCGACAGGGTTCTATTCTTTTGGAGTATTTGGAGTTTCTTTTTCAGTCTCTGATATTTTCTTTCTCGATGTGTCTGGAGTTTTTCCTTCAGCCTCCAAACTCTGTTTTCTTGGAGGGTCTAGAGTTTTTTCTTCGTCCTCCGAACTCTGTTTGCTTGGAGGGTCTGGAGTTTTTCCCTCAGCCTCCGAATTCTTTTTGCTTGGAGGGTCTGGAGTCTTCTCTTTTGTTTTGGGATTTCTTGTTTTCTCCTCTTTCGGCTGTTGTCTAGGGATAGATATTACCTCTATAGAATCTTCATCATTTTTATGTTTTGTCTCGGAAATAGCCAAACCTCCCAACACAGTGGGAAGACATCTTCGCCTATGCTCCTAGAATCTTGACACGACTGCTGTGTCTTCAGGTGCTAGCGATTGGATCCGGGTTAACACCTCTTCATAAGATCTCCCTCCTCGAAAAATTTCGTCTGAGGGGGAATTCTCATGTTCGAGTCTCTTAAGCCCAACATGAGCCAGATGATTGCTCACAATTTTTTGTGGATCATGTTTTTTAATCTCAATGGAGGCTAACTTTAGGTCCTCCAGGGCAGCAGCCTCGACTTTGGCATGCCCGAAATCTAATAAAGAATATGAATTCATTCGAATGGGAAAATAAGGCCATACCTTCTTTAAATATCCCTTGAGTTCCTTGCTTACGCTCCCGATTACTATTTGCCACGCAACCTCTCGACAAGCTAGTTTATCGGGAATGAACAAAGGTAGTGCATGAGGGGGAACAGAAGCCCCGAAAACTCTAATGTATGAGTACGCTGCTTCTACATACCAATCTGTGATGCCACTCAAACCTGTTGAAATTCTATCTGATATGTGAGGTGGCGGGTGACCAAAAATAGTGATGTGCAGGGGCACCATCACCCAATTGAAAACCTCATATGGGAACTTTCCTTCTTTATTTTCCCATAATTTATCATGGTATTCGTGCACTAGTTTTTCTTGGGTTCGATTCCAAGCCCAACTCATCAAGGGAAAAGGCATCATGGAACATATTTCATCCATGATATATGCCGACATGTAAAACGCTGACGGTTTCCCATTTGCCTTTTGCTCCCGATACTCTATGACCTTGTTGGCCAGGCTGTCTGAGAGCATCTTTGCCCAATTGAATGAGCAACCTTCAGCGACCCGAAATATGAGAGGCACCCAAGAGATATAGAAATGCGAGGTGTCTTCTCGCCTGAAAAGATGACATGTCATCATGGCCACATACTTATACTATGGCTCCAAAGAAGAAATAGAATAGATGCCCTGCTCATTTGCCCTGAATTTCGTAGCCCGCGAAACCTTGTCTTTGATCAAACCAGGCATGGTTTTGTCGTATTGAATGCACTCTTTTTCCTTGAATTCTTCCAAGAAATCCGCACCATAAGTATATTCAGTTGTGGAAGGTAGCTTAAACATGTTTTGTAAATGCTCAGGCCGGAAAGTTCTAATAGTCACTCACTGACTGTTCATAATTGTTCTGGTGGGCCGGTCTATGTGATCGAAAGCCCAGCGGATCATGTCATAGTAAGGAAGAAACCGAGGCCTGGTTGCTATTCTGTGCATCCTGGACTGGACGACTATCTTATACTTGGTGTGTAAATCGTCTCTTTCGTTGTTGTCAGAATCGTCTGAGTAATCGACTAATTCTTCCTGCAGAACATTTGACACATGCGACCAATCGGGAATTGATTCGATACTTCGGGGTGAAGTGTAGGAGACATTGTCTGAGCCCTGACTTGTAACTTCGACATTTGCCTTTGTCGCTTTCCGCGGAGTCGTGACTGAAGATTGCGTTTTCACTCTTCTGCGATAAACCTGCGTATACATGCAGAAGTTAATTCACTCGGAAAATGACTAGCTCTGCTTGCTTATGAAAAAAGTTTTCATTATAACAAAATGAGACTCCTGTATATATTTGAAAATTCTGTACTCTTCGAAATGAGTCTGTCAAATCGCAATTAGAAACAAATTTATTGCGTAAAATCTGATCTTATTTATTTGTTTATTCACCCTAATTATCCATTAATGTCATCAATGTCTGGTGGCTTGCCAGTCAGTCGGAGTATGCAGAGAAAATAGTTACCTTGAGAAATGTGCAAGCCTCGATGCGTGGGACCTATCTTGTTTTATTTTAAAATATTCAAAATATAGCAATGTTAAAAAATTTCCTCACTTTTCGCTGCATCAGGGATTTCCTTTTAACATTTTAAGTTTTCAACTCGCAAGACTGCGAGTACCGATTTTGATTTAAAAGATAATCATGATTTTAAGGCATGATTAATTTCCTAATCGTTTTACTCGCGGTATCGCGACTCGGAACTTCGAAGATAAAATTTTGGGAGATTAGTATGCCGAGTCACGAAACTGCGAGATACCGATAATTAAGACTTAATTAGGATTAAGAAAACTTGGACTAGGTGACTAATTAATCATACTATAATCACATCGCGGTTTTGTGAGTCGGATTTTAAGACATCATGATTTTCGAAAAGATAGCACCGAGTGATGAAGCGTCGAGACCTATTTTAACTATGTTTAACTTTTTGCTTTTAGTTTTTTGACCGGGGTTAACCCACAAGTACCTCATGTTCTCGGCTCTCGGGATTGTAAGGAAAAAAAATTAAGTTTGATGAACGCCGAGGTGCGAAACCTCGATGACATCCAAACACTGAGTTAAAAAACTTTACCCAGGTTTCTGTCTTGAGTGAAAATTTAAAAAGAGTTCGCCTTATCGTGACTCAGGACATGAGAAATCAAAAATTAAGGTATCAGATTTGCGAGATCCCGAAATAAATCAAAAGATCAGATCGTTATTACGAAAGTGGATTTGTTTTAAGTGGAGAAAAAGAATTTTTGCTTATTTGACCAGGTTGTAGGATTTTTTCAAAATCCCGAGGGAGGAAAAATCAAAAGGCCATCTTTAGAATTCAAGTATCAAAGACTGAAAATTGTGAAGGGTTATAATAAATTAGAGGCAGCTGCAACATAGGCTCCAACTAGGGATCACGCCTTCTTGTGAGGTGGGAAGAATAGTATACCACATGCCAATATTGGGTAAATGGAGTCAGAAGCTCAAACCTGCGGAAAAACCAAGGAAAAAGGATTGAAGGGGGAAAAGACTTTGTTTTTTTATCTTGAGAAGTTTTTTCAAAATTAGATACTCTTTCCAAGATAGTTGTAGTATCTTTCACAATTTTCCCCATCCCACTACCAACTTTGGGTAAGTTTCAAGACAGTCGAAATTACCCTAGGAGATTCAACAGTTCTTGAGTCTCTCGGCCTGCATCAAATGGATGAAATTATATATCTTTTTAAAATGGAAAGTCCCGTTTGAATTTGGGATGTTGATTAGGTTTAAGAAAGAATTGGTTACCAGAGTAGATTGGTGTTCATGTATGACAGCCTTACAGATATCTCAGACATTGCTTCACTGCCAGCGAGCCTGTTCAGTACCTCGATGAAGTTGTCTGACCCTTTTTCACTGAATTTCTTTTCACCACTTCAGAAAAAAATTTATGCGTTTAAACGCTGAGACGAAGGCAATCATTTCTGAATTTCCTTTCATCGTCCCCTTGGACTAGGTGGGGGCAATCATTTCTGAATTTCCTTTCACCACCTGTCTTATAATTTACTTTTAAAGCATGAAGATGGGAGCAATCACTTTATATCAGGGCTGATATCTGTGTAATATTTTGCATCAGAGGTCTGTCAACTCATTTTGGTTACTTGGTACCAAGCTTCCCGTGACCTTCACAAAACCTTCATTCTTAGAGAAAAAAGGGGATTATATTTTTTAAGGGGCATCCAATCTAATCCAGCTTTGATTCTTCCGATGTTGTTAAAAAGCCTAGGAAAGTTAAGATCTCTCTAAACGTTCCTTCATTTAGCAGGAAAACGAGTAGTTGTGAAAACCATCTTCCCTATCAAGATCTGTTTCGAAACCTCTGAGGCTTAAAACGAAAAACTTTTATCCCGTTGCAATGACTCGAAGGATAACGATTTGCTAAAATTTAGACCCAGAGATGGACATGATATAAGGCAGCGGTTTAGTGTCTGAACACACAAAGGTCAAAACAGTCCAAGACTGTCTTTTCTGGGTAACTCTAGGGACAGATATTCTGACTCGCTGTTTTCAGATTTAGAGTATTCGTTCAAATCACTATAATCCAAAGATTTTAACCCATACTGCAATTTAAAAAACGTTACCTTGGTTTATCTAAAACAGTCTTTTATAACTTGTGTTTTTCGAGAGCTCACCTTTACCTTTTCTTTTCATTTTCTTGGTGCACTATGAAACTAAATTTTAGATATCACTTGTCTTATGCCATTCCATTCCTGACACCGACCTGCAAATTACTTTGCCTGTTAATTTCGTGTGCAGCTGGAATCCTGTAAAAACAAATACAACTCTTATTAGAAATGTGTTGAGAGTTTAGGAACGAAAACCAAAAAATTAAAAGTAAATGTTTGAACGAAAATATAAGTATGTACAAAACACTCATAATCAAATTTATTTATTTATTTATTTATTTTTTCTTTATTTTTTTTTTGTTTTAGAATGTTACATCATGTAGTGCTTTAGATACCACCCGTTGACAGGGGCGCTGAGAACTTCTCCATCAATATTTTCCAGAAGAAAGGAATTTTTTCCTTCTGGAGCCGAGACCCTAAATGGTCCATACCAAAGGTGATCAAATTTGCCATGCTTCACGGCTTCTTCCCTTCTCTTATCCCATCTTAACACTAAGTCACCTAGGAGGAATTCTCTGTCCTTTGCCTTGAGGTCAAAAAATGCTTTCATATCGTCCTGATACTTTTGTGTTCTCTCATCAACCTCCACTCTATGTTGTTGAACCTCAATTAGCTGGTTAATTCTCCTAGTTACATGATTGGGTTCCTCGTTCTGATCCTTCCATAACTTCATTACTGGCAATGCTAAGTTTATGGGTAGAACCACATCTGTACCATAGAACATTTGAAATGGCGAAATGCCGATAGACCTTTTAGTGTTGATGCGATTCGCCCACAATGCGTACTTCAGGTGCACATTCCAGGACCTTTTGTTTTCATCCAGTACTTTTTTTATTACGTTTACCAGGCTCTTGTTAGATGATTCGGCCAGCCCGTTTCCCTGGGGGTAATAAGTTGTGGAATGGCCGAGAACAATATTGTACTTTTGACAGAAGCTGATCATAGCCATGGACTTAAAGGCCTGGGCGTTGTCAGTAACAATATTTTGGGGACAGCCGAATCTTGACAAGATGTTATCTTCCAAGAAGTCGATCACCACCGAGTCTGTTGCCCTTTTGGTTGGAATGGATTCCACCTACTTTGTAAAATAATCTGTGGCTGTTAATATCCACTTATGTTGAGAAATAGAATCAGGATTAATTTCCCCTATAAAGTCTAGACCCCATTTTTGAAATGGAGCTTCGGTTTTGACCGGAACAAGTGGCAGTGCGAGGAGTTTCTACTTACCAGTGAATATTTGACACGAGTAACAGGCACGCACTTTGGCATTAACGTCTGAAAATAGTTTCGGCCAATAGTATCCAGCCCTCAGGATCTTGTAGGCTGTGGCTCTCCATGCATGGTGTCCTCCACAGATCCCTTCATGAAATTCTTGTATAACCCGTGGAGTTTCCGACTCAACCAGACAGACTAGTAAAAACTCGAGCGGATCCTTCTAGTATAGCTGATTTTCGGTGATGCAATATTTTACAGCATGGAGCTTCAAAGTTCTGCTTTTGGCTGGTGATAATCCATCCAGACATTTCAGGTTTAACAAATAGAAAACTATGTATTTATACCAGCCTGAGGATATGAATTTTTCTTCAACCTTGCTTGGATGTCTCTGGTCATCCGGCTCTTGCAAATGTGTGTCTCTGTCCTCCCCTTGGAGGCAATTGATATCAAGAGCTCTAAGGTTAGACTCGGCCAAGAGTTTGGCCAGACCCTGGCCCTTTATCAATTTAGTAGGCTTGACTTCCAAATCAAATTCCTGTATTTGGGTGAGCCAGCGCCCTCATTTTCCATCATTATCTGGCTGTACCAATATATCTTTCACAGCACTGGCTGGCACGTACACGATAGTTTTTTAATGCAGTACATAGGTTCTGAATGCTTTCAGCGCTTTCACCATTGCGTACGCCTATTTTTCCATTATATAATACTTTAGTTCAGCGTCTCTAAGGCTCTTACTGAAAAACGTGATCGGCCATTCGAAGCCTTCGTCATCTTTTTGCAGTAACACCACAGGGATAGTATGTTTAGAAGCGAACGAGAAGATGAGGAAGTCTTTCAAGTAATCTCGGCTTGCTAACATAGGTGCTTCGCTGATGACCTTTTTAATGTGTGTGAATGACGCTTTAGCCTCGGTCGTCCAATTTACTCTGCTATCTTTCTTCAGCATTCCTGTGATCAACTTTACAATCTCAACAAAATTGGGGATAAACCTTCGTAAAAAATTTATTGTACCTAAGAAAGATTGAATTTATTTTACGTTTCTAGGAATATTTTACATTTCTATTGCTTCAATCCTCTTAGGATCAATCCTAATCCCATCTTTAGATACGATATGTCCCAGAAGCTTACCTTCCTGCATCGTGAAATGTGATTTCTTTGGGTTCAAAGACAGGCCATACCTGCGGCATTTTTCGAAAGTCTGTTTTAAGTGGATCAAATGTTCTTCATCAGTTTTAGAGAAAACCGTCAAATCGTCAAGGTAGATGACTATGAACTTGTCTCTTTCTCCAACGAAGGCGATGTCCATATCACATTGGAATGTAGCCCCTGCATTCATCAAACCAAATGGCATTTTTTCATACATGAATGTACCCCATGGTGTGGTGAAAGCAGTTTTCTCTTTGTCTTGCTCGTTCATAGCGATTTGGTTGTACCCAGAGAACCCATCTATCATAGACATTCGATTTGCTCCAACTACCCTTTCTAGGACGTGGTCCATTTTTGGAAGCGGATAATTATAGTTAAGCGAGGACTTGTTCAAGTTTCAGAAATCCACACACAATCTGATTTCTCCGTTCTTTTTTCTGACAGGGACCAAATTTGCCACCCAGTCTGAGTACCTTAGAGGTACAATTATTTTCGCACCTAAAAGCTTCTTAAATTCCTTTTCAATGACGGGAAACAAAAGGGGGTTAAATTGCCTGAGATTTTGCCTAAAAGGCTTGACCCCAAGCTTCAAAGGTATCTTGTGCTCAATTATGGAAGTATCATACATTTGAATCTTATCATAGGACCAGGCGAAAACATCTTTATACTGTCTGAGTAGGTCTCTGTACTGGTCTTTTATTTACGGAGGGAGAAGTTTAGATATCTTTACTATCCTGGGTTCTTTTTCATTTCCTATATCGTAGTACTCCACTTCTTCGGGTTGGGGCTGCAGAGTGGATTTCACATGCACGTCGTTCTGGTCAAAAATTCTTTCTAAAGGAATCAAGCCTTTCAGAATTCGGTTGTTTTTAAGGACCAACATACAATGATCCGCTATTTTTTCTCGAAAGGTTTCAGGATCTTTAGCCTCTTGCATAATCCACATCGGGTCATTTTGATTTTCTTGGTCTGGATGAGTTTTAGAGAACTCACCTACTGCCATCAGAAATTTCTGAATTTTTTCATCATCTTCAAATACCTACCGGTGTCGGACATTGTCTGGTATAGAGGGTTTATATCCGATTTCAATGTGATACTTTAGTTTGACGTTCGTGGGAGGAGAAAAGGTTGAAGCTGCCTTGGCCAAAGCGTCAGCATGTAGATTCTCTATGCGAGGAATAAAATGGATTTTTACAGATGAGAAAAAATTCTCCATCAAATCCCAAGCACAATTTATGTATGTTCTTAATCTGGGATGCTTGTCTAGGTATTGTCGATTTACTTGTCTTACTATCAATTCAGCGTCACCATAAACCTCCAAGTTTTTTATATTTAACTTCTTTGCAGCCTCTAAACCCAAGATTAATGCTTCATCTCACATACTTTATTGGTGTAATCTATGTCCCACTGCAAACGATATGAGAAAAGAACAATAAACTTACCTTCAGGTGCTACAAAAATTACTCCGGCACCAACTCCTTCAGAAGACAAGGCGTCGTCGAAGTACATTTTCTAGATACCATTATTGCACAGCTCTTCATTCAAGGGGCTAAGATCTTCCTTCTTCATATCGAATTCTTCTGGAAACCCATCTAAACCATCATCAAATGACAATATGCAATTTCCCAGATCTTGGTCTGCAACGTAAATGGGAAAGTTATTTGGGTTTTGACGATCACTGACGGTATACACTAATCTTGTTTCTCTGTACAAACGGATAAACTGACCGCCAAAAATAGGGATTGTGGCATATGACATCTCCAATTGTAGAGAACCCCCCAACTTGGCTCCCCATGATCTGGATAACAACATACTGTATTTGGGGGGAATATCCGCTATAACCACATCCATCAGGATACTCTTGATCGGGACCTGGGCCAGCGTAACTACCATATCTTTTATCATTCCCATACATTTAACCTTTCTCGAATCAAACGAGTATAGATTTCCATAGGGTCTAGTGATCTGGAGACCCAGCCTCTCCATTATAATTTTGGGCATAACATTATGTGAAGCCCCGGAGTCTAACATACAGTTATGCAGTAACTAATCATGAATATTCAGGGTGATGTAGAAAGGAGCGACGTTGTCTTTGGATCCCTCAAAATGAGGACCAAAGGTGATGTTAGGTCTATCATCTTCCATATTGATAACATCAGACTGACTTTCTTGGATAACATCAGACTGACCCTCTAGATCGTAGACACCCATCGCTTTGGCAATCTGTTTCCGATAAGCAGGATTTTTTGCTAATTCTACCAAAGGAATCGGTATTTTAATTTTGTTTAACTCATTTTCAAGACTGAAAGATGTATTTACCTTATCTGTTTCTTTGGTTGAGACTTCCACATTTTTTCTTTCCGACTTACTTGTCTGGATCGCCTTATCACTTGTGTTGTTAGTTGAAGTCGTAACTTTATTTACTGGTTCAGTTTCTAGTGTTTGAGTTTCAACTTTCTTTGCCTCGGACCCTTGATTTTTGGCTACCTTGGTTTTGTTGCTGGGTAACAAGGTCTCTTCCGAAGGGGGTTCATGAGCTTGGCCCCTTTGAAGGATCCTCTTAGGTTGGTCAGTTGAGGTGGGATTAGTTTTAGATCTCAGATTGTATTTGGGTTGAAACTCAGTGGCTATCATTTATGTTTCTGGTTGAGATACGCCGAGATCAGTATGATCACCTTCTTCATCCTCATTAGAGGGTTGAGGGGTAATTAAAGATTTCTCATAATCTTCCCTGGTCAAAAATGGCTGCGAACATTCATCACCGAAACACGCAACTTTGTCTTTTGAATCTCCTAAATCTTGGAGGTCATTTGCTCCTATAAAATTTTTGTTTTTTAGTGGAGCTTGTATTTTTTTATCTTCACTCTTCATTTGTCTCTGTTGATTTTGGGGATTTGGGTTTCTCCTGAAATCCTTTTTATTTGAAGAAACGGCTTTAGCCTGGTCCAACTCCATCCTAGAGATTTTGTTAGATAGTTCTTTAATTATTCGATCCATATCATCTACTTTGTCATCAGTGTATCTGTTTGACCCCAAAGGACCCGCTGGTTCTCTATAGCATCTATTTTCATGGTTGACGGTTTCTACATTAGCCTTCAATTTACCTGAAGCCATCATATTAGATTCTATTTCGACAGCATCGACTTGCATTCTATTTAGGGTGGCTCCTCTTCTTTCTCGCAAAAGTAGTGCAAAATCAGGTTCGAAAGCTCCTGCGAAGCTTACTTTGGCTGAGGGTTCAAAGGGTTTAACTGCGACTGGAATCTTATTATACAGTTTGTTGAATCTCAGAATAAATTCCATAACCGTTTCTGAGTTCTTTTTCTTTACTGACCCAAACTCGGTAAGATAATATAAGTGATCTTTCTGCTCTCCCCATTGTCTTAGGAAAGCATCTTCCAAGGCATCATATGATAGGATAGAAGCTGCGGGTAGACTCCGAAACCAAATTCGGACCAGTCCTTCAAAGGTATGGACAATAAGTCTCGAATAGACATATTCATGCTCGATACCACAAATGTCTGCGAATTGGTCAAAAAAATTTATATGCTCGGTTGCAGTTAGATCTCCTTCCCCAGTGAACTTAGGAAGATTTTTTATGTAGTTTGTAGGTAAATCATGGAGGGGAACGAGTAAAACCAGGGGATCATATATTGCTGCCACTTTTGCGAACACTCTGGGAGGAGGGACAACATTTCCTTAACCTCCGCCTCCTCCACCAGGAGCGCCTCCACCACCTCCTCCAACTCCTGCCATCAACTCGAGTGTAGAGAATGAGTGTGTGATAGACTTTTTGGAATCAAGAGAGACTGGGGAATTCTGTCGAAGAAGAGCTGGTAAGTCAAATGACACCGATCTTTCTAAAGGACCCTTTCCCTTGTTTATAGATGGAAAAGTCTGAAGGGTCTCACTCCTAAATTTAGAGAAATTTGTTTTCGGATCTTTGGTATCAAAAAGGAGACTGGATGAAGTAGAAGGTTTTGAATGACATCTATTCTTTAAAGGTGGGTTCTTAGGCTTGTAAACTGTAGTGGTTGACTCAAACGAGCCTCTCACTCTTAAAAAAATTTCAGGATTATTAACAGGCGTAATCAGTTTGCCATCCGGGTTCTGTCTGGTACTCCTCCTACCAGAAGCCAGTTTATGTTTTCGTGGAGTCGCCAAGTGAAAGATTTTTAAAAAAGCCTTAAAACTGTGTGCACTCTATGTTCACTATCAAAGAGTAACACTATCAACGAAATAATTGTCGTTTTCCCAAGGAAAATATTTCGTAACTTCGCTCCCCGGCAACGACGCCAGAAAGATGTTGTTCCTGAGTATGTACTTAAGGCTCAAAATTAAAGTGTCAAGCCATCCGAAAGTATGTTAAATATTTGATAAAAGGATTTCTCTAACCTTCGGTATAGGAAACTAATGAGGGTTTCTATGTTCTCGTTGCCTAGCTTCCAATTGTTCTTCGGTGATAATATCTTGTTCAATGGATGCCCATGAACGCTCAAGTTCTTCCTGGGTGTTAGCTGTTTTAAGGATTGTGTCAAAGAGATTTAAAGAGATGTGTGTTTGATTAGATAGTCCGGGTTCAATATTAGGTTGGGTTGCAGCAGGGACAGTCATTGAGAAATAGTACCAGTATGGAAATAATTTAAAGAGAGTTTTTAACGCTATTTCAATTTTGGTATAATAAAGAGAATTTTTTTACATAAAGAACAAAATAGGAATGCAAACTGAAGGCCCTTTCCCGTAACTGTATATTTTTTTATAAAAGGATGTGAGGTGAGAGAAAAACATTTAGTTGTAGATGCGTAAGGTTCTTGTTGATAGAAAACTCACACATACATAGTAGAAGAAATTAGTATAGAAATAATTGACATAGTGTAAATACATATATAATTCTGCAAATGCAAATTGGTCTTACACCTGCTGATAGCTGGTGCAGAGGAAAGACAATAACCAATTACAGAAAGATGAAATCCCTTCGCTATAGTAGTGGTCGTACTAAAGTATAGCGATACACATCAATTATGAAAAGTGAGATGAAATGAAACATGAAACATAAATGAACAAACTTGTAATACAATCGTGACGTAATCGGGAATCTTCAAACTTGCTTGTATTAACTTCTTGAATGCAAAAAACTCTATTACAGTCAGTACCAAAAAAGTCCAGCCTTTTCTTTCTCTTTTTGTGGTATATTTATACAACTTGGCAGATCAGTTTAGAAACTCAATTGTTTCTCAAATTCAGTTACAACCGAAAAAAAGCGAAATCACTCTCTTTTCTCCTACTCTATTTTCAAATGGCGCCAGGTGCTTGTCTTTGCGCGGCTTCGGTGCACATGGTACATTTTTCCACAAATTGGGACACAAGCTGCGAAGGTTCCGCTTGACAGCTGGCTTCGGCGAAATAGCACTCTCAGGCTAACTGCGGCAGCTTATCTCCCATTTGTGCATCAACGATGTTAAGGGAACTTAGTTGTGCACTAGGTTGAATTAAGTGTTTGTCAACTCGAGCCATGTCGACCCTATCCATCTTGGAGATATCCGCTGAATCTCTCTCATTCTTCTCTTTCAGGTCGAGGGAAATCTGCTCTAAATTCATTTGCCTTAACGTTTGTGAATCACCTCCACTCTCCATACCTAACATCTCACCATCAATAGTATTGAAGGCTTCTTCTAATGAATTTGTTACTTTTTGGGCCTGTTCCTTGCTTAAGGAAATATTATGTTCCCAATCTTTTAACAGAATGTTACCTCTAGTTTGTTCAACAATGGTGAGTCCAGGAGAACCTACAGAAAATATGTTGTTAGTAGTTATCATCGCCTCTTGAAAGGCGACCCGAGCAGCTTTGGCTTTCCTTTCTCTGACGGTCAGATTCTCAGAAATCTGATGCATCATCAGGCAATCTTCTAGAATCACTCCCACTTTGTCCAGGAGATTCTACTGTACAGAAAAGATCCTGCTCTGAATATCGATCGCTCGGGATTTAAACCCCTCTACTTGAATCGCCCTGCTTTCAGCGACCTCTAACTGAGCTTGTAGCTCTATGATCATATTCCTCTGTTGACCAGCCTGCACCCGAACGTCTCGGATCACTGAATGTGCTTGCTCCAGCTTGACTTTGAGTGTTTCTATCTCATTTTTATCAGCCAATCTAGCCTGTTCCATCTCTATGTTGGCCTGGCCCTTGGCATTTTCTGTGGTTGTAGCCAACCTGGCCTCGAGGGTCCTGATGAGGGAATTTTTTCTTTTTAATTGGTGATTCATCTGCCCAACCGAGAATTGATTCACCGAAGTGTAGGCCCCCAGTGTTCCAGTGATTTCAGTGGCAAGTTGGTCACTTTTCTTCTTGCCATCTGTCATGATTTTGTATGTTTTAACAGTGGACTCT
The DNA here is from genome assembly GCA_000966675.3 of Picea glauca. Taxonomy (NCBI): domain Eukaryota; kingdom Viridiplantae; phylum Streptophyta; class Pinopsida; order Pinales; family Pinaceae; genus Picea; species Picea glauca. The sequence continues at coordinate 454,836 of JZKD02S1773190.1, read as the reverse complement.
CCCTCTTGATAAAATTCTCGCTCCACTACAACTTTTCTCTTTTTGTCAAAAAATAACTCATTAGGAGGGAGTTCTTCTGCCCTTATAGGCCTCAGTTCTTCACCAAATATCCATCCCTCACTAACCTCTCTCTGTGCCGATTGTAAGGGTGTCACTAAGGTGATGGGTTTTCCTATTTGCTTTGTCGATTCTTTTGGAGTATCGACAAGGTTCTGTTCTTTTGGAGTATTTGGAGTTTCTTTTTCAGTCTCTGATATCTACTTTCTTGGTGGGTCTGGAGTTTTTCCTTTAGCGTCCAAACTTTGTTTGCTTGGAGGGTCTGGAGTTTTTTCTTCGGCCTCCGAAATCTGTTTGCTTGGAGGGTCTGTAGTTTTTCCCTCAGCCTCCGAACTCCTTTTTCTTGGAGGGTCTAGAGTCTTCTCTTTTGTTTCGGGATTACTTGTTTGCTCCTCTTCCGACTGTTGTCCAGGGATAGATATTACCTCTGTAGAATCTTCAAAATTTTTATGTTTTGTCTCGGTAATGGCCAAACCTCCCAACACAGTGGGAAGACATCTTCGCCTATGCTCCTGGAATCTTAACACAGTTGTTGTGTCTTCGGGTGCTAGCGATTGGATCCGGGCTAACACCTCTTCATAAGATCTCGCTCCTCAAAAAATGTCGTCCGAGGGGGAATTCTCATGTTCGAGTCTCTTAAGCCCAACATGAGCCAGATGATTGCTCACAATTTTCTGTGGATCATGTTTTTTAATCTCAATGGAGGCCAACTTTAGGTCCTCCAGGGCAGCAGCCTCAGCTTTGGCATGCCCAAAATATAATAAAGAATATGAATTCATTCGAATGGGAAAATAAGGTCATACCTTCTTTCAATAGCCCTTGAGTTCCTTGCTTACACCCCCAATTATTGTTTGCCACGCAACCTCTCGACAAGCTAGTTTATCGGGAATGAACAAAGGTAGTGCATGAGGGGGAACAGAAGCCCCAAAAACTATGATGTATGAGAACTCTGCTTCTACATACCAATCTGCGATGCCACTCAGACCTGTTGAAACGATATGAGATATGCGAGGTGGCGGGTGACCAAAAATAGTGATGTGCAGGGGCACCATCACCCAATTGAAAATCTCATATGGGAACTTTCCTGCTTTATTTTCCCATAATTTATCATGGTATTCGTGCACTGGTTTTTCTTGGGTTGGATTCCAAGCCCAACTCATCAAGGGGAAAGGCGTCATGGAACATATCGCATCCATGATATATGCCGACATGTAAAACGCTGATGGTTTCCCATTTGACTTTTGCTCCCGATACTCTATGACCCTGTTGGCCAGGCTATCTGAGAGCATCTTTTCCCAATTGAATGAGAAAACTTCAGCGACCCGAAATATGAGAGGCACCCAAGAGATATAGAAATGTGAGGTGTCTTCTCGCCTGAATAGAATACATGTCATCATGGCCACATACTTATATTGTGGCTCCAAAGAAGAAATAGAATAGATGCCCTGCTCATTTGCCCTAAATTTCGCGGCCCGCGAAACCTAGTCTTTGATCAAACTAGGCATGGTTTTGTCGTATTGAATGCACTCTTTTTCCTTGAATTCTTCCAAGAAATTCACACCATAAGTATATTCAGATGTGGAAGGTAGCTTATACATGCTTTGTAAATGCTCGGGCTGAAAAGTTCCGATAGTCACTCACTGAATATTCATAATTGTTCTGGTGGGCAGGTCTATGTGATCCAAAGCCCAGCGGATCATATCATAGTAAGGAAGAAATCGGGGCCTAGTTGCTATTCTGTGCATCCCAGACTGGATGACTATATTATACTTGGTGTGTCTGAGACATTGTCTGAGCCCTGACTTGTAACTTCAACATTTTCCTTTGTCGCTTTCCACGGAACCATGACTGAAGCTTGCATTTTTGCTCTTCTGCAATAAACCTACGTATACATGCAGAAGTTAATTTACTTGGAAAATGACGAGCTCTGCTTGCTTATGAAAAAAGTTTTCATTATAACAAAATGAGACTCCCGTATATATTTGAAAATTATGTACTCTTCGAAATGAGTCTGTCAAATTGCAATTAGAAACAAATTTATTGCGTAAAATCCGATCTTATTTATTCGTATATTCACCCTAATTATCCATTAATGTCATCAATGTTTAGCGACTTTCCAGTCAGTCAGAGTATGGAGAACAAATAGTCACCTCAGGAAATGTGCAAGCCTCGACGCGTGGGACCTATCTCGTTTTATTTTAAAATATTCAAAATATAGCAACGTTAAAAAATTTCCTCGCTTTTCGCTACATCAGGGATTTCCTTTTAACATTTTAAGTTTTCAACTCGCGAGACTGCGAGTATCGATTTTGATTTAAAATATAATCGTGATTTTAAGGCATGATTAATTTCCTAATCATTTTACTCGTGGTATCATGTCTCGGAACTTTGAAGATAAAATTTTGGGAGATTAGTATGCCGAGTCACGAAACTGCGAGATAGCGATAATTAAGACTTAATTAGGATTAAGAAAACTTGGATTAGGTTTCTAATTAATCATACTATAATCACATCGTGGTTTTGTGAGTCGGAGTTTAAGACATCATGATTTTCGAAAAGATAGCGCCGAGTGACGAAGCGCCGAGACCTGTTTTAACTATGTTTAACTTTTTTCTTTTAGTTTTTTGACCAAGGTTAACCCACAAGTACGTCGTGTTCTCATCTCTTGGGATTGTAAGGAAAAAAATTTAAGTTTGACGAACACTCAGTCAATTATTCTTTCCATCTGCAACATCTTCAACTGAATGTCCTTTCCACTTGACCAAGTATTCAAAATACTCTTTTCTCCTGGTCTTCTTGCTAACCCTCTTGTCAATTATTCTTTCCATCTGTGGCTTTTCAGCTACAAGCATTTGTTTGGTCCAATGAACCTCTATATGTTCATCCTCTACTCCTATTTCTTCAACTCTGTAAGGGTACAAATCCGCAACATTGAATATCGGTGACATTCTGATCCCATCAGGTAATTCAATCTCATATGCATTTTCCCCAAATTTCTTCACGACCTTGCATGGTCCAATATTTTTTATCTTTAGTTTGTTATGTGTTCCTCTTTGGAACCTTTCCTTCCTCAGATGTGCAAGAATCATATCACCAACTTCAAATTGAAGTTCTCGCATGTGCTAATCTACTCTGTGCTTATACTCCTAGCTTGAACTCTTCAATCGCTCCTTGACTCCACTGTGTAGCTCCTTCATTCCTTATGCAAAGTCTTTTGCATTAGCACTCCTGATTTCATTCTATTCTGAATATTTCAATTTAGAAACTCCCCTTGGCTGCATTCCATAAAAAATTTGGAATGGACTCTGCCCTGTTCTTCTATTGATCGAATCATTATAAGAAAATTCCGCCTGTGGAAGAATGTGATCCCACTGACTATGGTGTTCAGTTACTAGGCTCCTCAGTAAGTCTCCCAAGATCCTGTTCACAACTGTTGTTTTCCTGTTTGTCAGAAGATGATACAATGAGATAAATGACAAACTTGTCCCCAACTTCTTCCATAAAGTCCTCCAGAAATGTCCTACAAACTTGGTATCTTGATCCGAAACAATACTCCTTGGCAAGGCATGAAGTTTGACGACTTCTCTGAAAAACAGGTTCGCAATATGAGTTGCGTCGTTGGTTTTCTGGCATGGTATGAAATGTGCCATCTTTGAAAATCTGTTGACTACCACAAAGATCGAATCATATTCTCTTTGTGTCTTTGGCAGTCCCAATAGAAGATCCATGCTCACTGCATCCCACGGCCTTTCTGCTATGGGTAATGGCTGGTATAACGTTATGTTTTTCCTTTTCCCTTTTGTGTGTTGACAAATCCTGCGTCTGTCCACAAATTTTTTAACATCTATCCTCATGTTTGGCCAAAAATATGTGCCACTCAACCTTGAGAACATTTTTTCATGACCGAAATGTCCGTCCAATCCTCCATTGTGTTTTTCCTTCAACAGATTCTCCCTCATGGGGCATTTTGGAATACATAGTTGATTGACCCTGAATAACAATCTGTCTTGGATCATGTATTCAGTCCATTGGCTTCTGTCCCTGAGAATTGGATTCTCAGACGCCTCATATTCTTCCTTAAAATCTGGGTCATCCTTGTACATTTCTTTGAGGTTATCAAAACCCAAAATTTTGAGTCTAAATTCTTGCATAAGTAAACATTTCTTGCTCAAAGCATCAACATCTTTGTTAGCAGTTCTAGAAATATGTTTAATTACAAAAGTAAAATTCTACATGTATTCAACCCAGTTAGCATACCTTTGGTTCATCTTCTCCTGTTGAGTCATGAATTGTAAAGCATGATTGTCGCTGTACAAAACAAACTCTTTAGGGACCAAATAATGTCTCCATTTCTTTAGCACTTGTATGAAAACATAAAATTCTTTGTCATATGGTGAGTACTTGATCTTCGCCTCATTCAGTTTCTCCCTAAAGTATGCAACCGACCTATTGTCTTGGCTCAATACTGCTCCGATTGCAAACCCACTCGCGTCACACTTGACCTGAAATGTCTTGCTAAAATCTGGCAAAACCAAAATTTGTTGCTCCGTGATCTTCTTCTTCAGTAGGTTTAAACTTTTTTCTGCTTCCTCTATCTAGTGAAAATATTTATGTCTTTTCTTCACCGTATCCATCATTGGTGCACTAATTCCACTAAAATTTTGTATAAATTTTCTGTAGAAACTAGCTAAACCGTGGAAGCTTCGAACTTCAAACACACTTTTCGGTGATGGCCAATTCTTAATTGCATCCACCTTTTCTCTATCCATCTTCAGCTCATTCGCAGAGATAACAAAACCCAAATAAATGAGTTATGTCCTCATAAATGATGATTTTCTTATATTAATCAACAATTTCTCTTGCTGTAATCTCTTCATCACTGCAGCTAAATGCTTTAAATGCTCTGCTTCTGTCTTTCTGAAAAAATTAATATATCATCAAGATATACAATGATTAATTTCCCAATGAAATCCTTCAAGACTTCATTCATCAACCTCATTAAAGTACTAGGTGCATTCATTAAACCAAATGGCATGACAAGCCATTCATATAGCCCCTCATTCGTCTTGAATGTTGTCTTCCATTCATCAGCTTCTCTTATACGAATTTGATGATACCCAGTTTTCAAATCAATCTTTGAAAACAACTTTACTCCACTCAAGCAATCCATCAAATCATCCATCCTTGGTAATGGAAATATCTATCTGATGGTAATCTTATTGATTTCCCTTGAGTTTGTACACATTCTCCAACCTCCATATTTCTTTGGGCTGAGTATTGTTGGAACAATGCATGGACTCAAGCTCTCTCTAACCAATCCCTTGTCCATTAAATCCTGGACCTGTCTCTTCACTTCCTCATTTTGTTGTGGAATCAACCTGTACGTGGCTTTGTTTGGTAAACTAGCTCCAGGTATAAGATCAATGTGATGGCTTATACTCCTGATCGGTGGCAACGAACAAGGTAGTTCGTCCACTACTATATCAACAAACACTTCCAGCAATTCCTAGATTTCTTCTGGCAAATCATCTATCCTTGTACTGGTCAAAACAATTTTAGGCTTCCTGACCACAATATATTATGTGTCTTCCTTCTTCTTAACCTCATTAAGAAGTTCCTTCCCACTCATGAGAAGTACAATGTTGTTTGTCTCTATTTTTACTTCTTTATCCTTAATCGGCAACAACATGTGAGTTCTCCCATTCTTCTCTAGGGTGTATGTGTTCTTTCTCCCATCATGAATCACATTTTTATCATATTTCCACGGTCTACCCAACAATAGATGAAAAACATCCATGAGAATGACATCACATAATATTTCATCCTTATATCCTCTTATTTTAAATTCAACTAAACATTGTTTAGTGACATTTACCCAATGTCCTTTTTGTAGCCACGAAACTCTGTATGGGCTTGGATGTACAATAGTCTCCAGCTCCAGCTTTTCTACCATCTTTGTAGATACGAGATTATCTGTGCTATCGCTATCCATGATGACTTTGCATACTCTGTCTTTTTTCTTGCAAGCATTCCAAAACATATTGTTCCTTTGGATTGGGTTCTCTACCTCCTTCTCTTGAATAAGAGAAATTTCCTCATCATCAAGGATCTCCTGCCCTCAGCATCTTATGCCTCAACATTCTATCCTTGAGCTTCAACAATGTGAGTTTCACCACCTTCTTTCTTCTTATCTGGACACTCATAGGATTTATGTCCGATCTTGCCACAGACAAAGCACTTCACTTCACCACCTCTACCTCTTCCTCTTCCTTTGGCTCAAGGAAAAGTATTTCTATCAACATACCTCTGTGAGATTCCTCCTCTCTCATGTTGAGTTTGAGGTTTCTTTCCCTCTTCTTTAGGTTTTTGAGTCCAATCTTGGGAAATTCTTTTGCCTCTAGCTTGACTTCTACCTCGACCTCTTTGACCTTTCTTCCGACTCAACCTTTCTTCAGCTTTCAGAGCCATATGATAAGCATATTCCACAGTTCAAATGGTCATCACAGTCATCTCATATTGAATGTCATATTGCAGGCCATTCATGTATCTGAAAACCTTTTCATCATCGATTTCCCGATGACCTTCTCTGATGTTTATCTTGTATAATTTTTCAGTGTATTCTTTCATTGACATCAGCTTCTGTCCCAAATTCGGCATCCTCGGAAACAGAGTGATTTGATAATCCCTGGGTATAAATTTGGCTTTCATCTTTGCAACCATTCTATCCCATCTCTTGATTTTCTTCTTGCCTTTGTAGCATTTGTCTACCTGCAATTCATCCCACCATAGTGCTACATGCCCTTTAAGTCTAGTGACAACATGTTTGACCTTCTTGTCTTCCTCAACATCCTCATAGTCGAAGTACTTATCCAGAGCTCCAATCCAGTCTAGAAGCTCTTCAACATCCAAGTTTCCCTCATACTCTAAAATTTCCATTTTTTCTCTGGCACCTATTCTTGCAACAGCCCTGAATAGGCATTCATTTGCAGCATCTTTGACTACTACTTCTTCTCCTTCATGTCAAGATTCATTTTCACTGTCAGCTTCTTTGATATCCCCAACGTCAACTGTATGCCTCTGTGCTATCTCCATTGCATCAAGCCTAGCACATGGTTCACGCATTTCCCTCTCCACTGCCAGATCAAGCATTGGTCTGTCAATTCTTCTCGACAGCATGGCTGAGAATGGTTCTCTTTCTCTGCTACAGAAAGAAAATACTTGTTCTGCAGCTCTGATACCACAACTGTTGCAGACCCCCAAACCCTCGAGCTGAGATCTGCTCAGGATAGTTCCAAATTCCCTTGAGCCAAAGAGGCTCCTTTGGTTCCTCGCTGAAACCTTCAATGAATTTGATCGACGAGTCCTTCTGAAATCCGCCCTTATGCGAACAGGCAAAAGGTGTGAGCTTCTCCTTCACATGACCACAACTGGGCCTTGGTGCAAGCACTTTTCGCAACTCACACTTAGCGAGTTCATGGGTTGAATACCCCCAACTCCTCTTTTCCAAACTCTTGATACCCGAGATGATGATACGAGTATGTCTCCTTTCCTTTTCAGTTCCCTCCACCCGTGACTGTCAGCTAGGGCTAAGCACTAGCACATCTCACAACTTCGCGACCTCATGAGTTGGAGTGTCGAACCTTCACACTCTCCTTTTGTGAAACCCCGAGAGGCGATGGTTGACTTCCCTTTGAACACTTCTCAAAACTTGCAATCTCATGAGTTGAAGCGTTGAGCTCTCATGCTCTTCTTCTATGAAATCCCAAGACACGATAGTCAGTGATAGTTTGACTTCCCTTTCGCACTTCTCGCAACTCGCAATCTCATGAGTTGAAGTGTAGAGAATTTGTGCTCCTCCTTTGTGAAATCCCGAGATGTGATAGGGTAACTATGGGTTGACCCCTCGATGTTCGAGTACACGCAATCAACACCCTTGCGGTCCCCACCTGAAATATGTTCCACAGATTCACACGAGCTCTCGGCTCTCGCCACTTCGCAACTCCTGCAGTTGAAACTGACTCCTCCCAACATCTGAAACCCCAGTACACGATATATCGAAGAGGTTTTTGATCCCACAGTTGATCCTACTTGTTCAGATCCAATGGCCTGGATCTCTTCCTCCGCTTCTTGAAACTCATAATTTCGCAACTCCAAGGGTTTGGTCTTCCACCTCCAACCTCACGAACCCCGAGTTCAAGAAATGATCCAATGCTCCACCTGGCCACAATCAACGGTCCTCATTGCTTCTTGAACCCAAAAGGATGAGTTCATCCAACCTCTATCTACCTTGTAGCTTCTCTAGATCCTACGGTCCTCATGGCTTCATGAGTTATCCATGGAGAATCCCGACCGTTCAATTTCTTCCTCAATGGCCTCTACGAGACGAAACAACATCCTACCTCCTGAGCTTTACTTCTGTGAGATAATTTATATCCTGTCTCCCTTTGAATACTTCAAAGGTACTATCCCTCCTCAAGATTTAACTCACAAACTCAAATCTCCAAAGGATTCCTGCACGGACTCCTTGAGACACTCTTTCAAATGCTTCTAAGTATTTGATTTCTCGGCTCTATGCACCTTCTACAACAACATTCTTTCAACTCTCCCCTTGGTTGATAATTTCTAGCTTTCAACCAGCCTGTGCACACCTTGCATGGATTCTATGCTTCACTTTCACTTCTACTAGAATGAGAACAATGGTATCCCTACTGAGCTTTCAGAGATAGACTTCGACTCTTTGTCAACGCACTCCTTGTAGACATTTCATTGCACTCCTTGCAGGAACTCCCACTCAGGAAGAGAAACAATTGAAACTCATTCTCTTTCTCTCTCAGACTTCAAACATTCAACATGAAATCATACATACATAGCATAGCATCATAACAAATGAATAACAGAGAGAATCAAAATGACTATAAGCACACCATTCAACATATATGTGCAAAAAAACATCATAACACCATGAAATTTGATTCAAAGCTTCATATATTAACTCAAGTGCTTCTGTACATGGATTCTTCTCTACAGATATCTACTATAGCTCTATGCTAATGTTCTAATGATACAATAATACAAAGACGAGGGTGTCTATATCAGTTTTCCCTCCTACTCTTATAAACCGTCTAATCTATAATTTAAATCTACCTACTTTCATTAACTATGCATAAATGCCTCTACATTCTACAGATGAGAGTGAATTGCTCATGATCTATTTACAATATGAAAGTATGTTTCCATTTAACCATTACATTAATTCTTCAAAAAAAAATTAAAAACATGTGTTGGTGGTCTTCCAGCTGTCTTCCACCTTCATTCTTGTTTGGCTGCTGACAATGCTCCTGCATCACTAGTTAGGAGAGGATAAGGGAGGGATATTTCTATAGAATTCTAATTGGGTTGGTCCAAAGTGGATCGCTCAAAGACAACAATCCTCCTAGTAATGCTAATGGGACTAACTATGACGGAAGAGAATGATTCCCCCAAATTTTTTACTTTTTGGGCCTGTTCCTTGCTTAAGGCAATATTTCTCGGACGGTCAGATTCTCGGAAATATGATGCATCATCAGGCAATCTTCTCAAATCATCCCACTTTGTCCAATAGATTCTGCTATACAGAAAATATCCTGCTCTGAATATCAATCGCTCGGGATTTAAACCCCTCTACTTCAATCGCCCTGCTTTCAGCGACCTCTAACTGAGCCTGTAGCTCTGTGATCATATTCCTTTGTTGACCAGCTTGCACCCGACCGTCTCGAATCACTGAATGTGCTTGCTCCAGCTTGACTTTGAGTGTTTCTATCTCATTTTTATTAGCCAATCTAGCCTCTTCCATCTCTATGTTGGCCTGGCCCTTAGCATTTTCTGTGGTTGTAGCCAACCTGGCCTTGAGGGTCCTGATGAGGCAGTTTTTTCTTTTTAATTGGTGATTCATCTGCCCAACTGAGAATTGATTCACCGAAGTGTAGGCCCCCAGTGTTCCAGTGATTTCAGTGGCAAGCTGGTCACTTTTCTTGTTCTTCCCATCTGTCATGATTTTGTATTTTTTAACAGTGGACTCTCCCTCTTGATAAAATTCTCGCTCCACTACAGCTTTTCTCTTTTTTTCAAAAAAGAACTCATTAGGAGGGAGTTCTTCTGCCCTTATAAGCCTCAGTTCTTCACCAAATATCCATCCCTCACTAACCTCTCCCTGTGTCGACTGCAAGGGTGTGACTGAGGTGATGGGTTTTCCTATTTGCTTTGTCGATTCTTTTGGAGTATCGACAGGGTTCTGTTCTTTTGGAGTATTTGGAGTTTCTTTTTCAGTCTATGATATCTGCTTTCTTGGTGGGTCTGGAGTTTTTCCTTCAGCCTCCGAACTCTGTTTGCTTGGAGGGTTTTGAGTTTTTTCTTCGGCCTTCGAAATCTGTTTGCTTGGAGGGTCTCGAGTTTTTCCCTCAGCCTCAGAACTCTTTTTGCTTGGAGGTTTTGGAGTCTTCTCTTTTGTTTCGGGATTACTTGTTTGCTCCTCTTCTGACTATTGTCCAAGGATAGATATTACCTCTATAGAATCTTCATCATTTTTATGTTTTGTCTCGGCAATGGCCAAACCTCCCAACACAGTGGGAAGACATCCTCGCCTATGCTCCTGGAATCTTAACACAGTTGTTGTGACTTCGGGTGCTAGCGATTGGATCCGGGCTAACACCTCTTCATAAGATCTCACTCCTCGAAAAATGTCGTCTGAGGGGGAATTCTCATGTTCGAGTCTCTTAAGCCCAACATGAGCCAGATGATTGCTCACAATTTTTTGTGGATCATGCTTTTTAATCTCAATGGAGGCCAACTTTAGGTCCTCCAGGGAAGCAACCTCGGCTTTGGCATGCCCAAAATATAATAAAGAATATGAATTCATTCGAACGGGAAAAGAAGGCCATACCTTCTTTGAATATCCCTTGAGTTCCTTGCTTACACCCCCGATTACTGTTTTCCATGCAACCTCTCGACAAGATAGTTTATCAGGAATGAACAAAGGTAGTGCATGAGGGGGAACAGAAGCCCCGAAAACTATGATGTATGAGAACTCTGCTTCTACATACCAATCTTCGATGCCACTCAGACCTATTGAAACGCTATGTGATATGCGAGGTGGTGGGTGACCGAAAATAGTGATGTGCAGGGGCACCATCACCCAATTGAAAATCTCATATGGGAACTTACCTGCTTTATTTTCCCATAATTTATCATGGTATTCGTGCACTGGTTTTTCTTGGGTTGGATTCCAAGCCCAACTCATCAAGGGGAAAGGCGTCATGGAAAATATCGCATCCATGATATATGCCAACATGTAAAACGCAGACAGTTTCCCATTTTCCTTTTGCTCCCGATACTCTATGACCCTGTTGGCTAGGCTGTCTGAGAGCATCTTTTCCCAATTGAATGAGCAACCTTCAACGACCCGAAATATGAGAGGCACCCAAGAGATATATAAATGTGAGGTGTCTTCTCACTTGAATATATGACATGTCATCATGGCCACATACTTATATTGTGGCTCCAAAGAAGAAATAGAATAGATGCCCTGCTCATTTGCCCTAAATTTCGCGGCCCACAAAACCTAGTCTTTGATCAAACCAGGCATGGTTTTGTCGTATTGAATGCACTCTTTTTCCTTGAATTCTTCCAAGAAATCCACACCATAAGTATATTCAGATGTGGAAGGCAGCTTATACATGCTTTGTAAATGCTCGGGCCAGAAAGTTCCGATAGTCACTCGCGGACTGTTCATACTTGTTCTGGTGGGCAGGTCTACGTGATCCAAAGCCCAGCGGATCATGTCATAGTAAGGAATCAACTGGGGCCTAGTTTCTATTTTGTGCATCTCGGACTGGACAACTATCTTATACTTGGTGTGTAAATCGTCTCTTTCGTTGTCGTCAGAATCGTCTGAGTAATCGACTAATTCTGCCTGCAGAAAATTTGACACATGCGACCAGTCAGGAATTGATTCGATACTTCGGGGTGAAGTGTCGAAGACATTGTCTGAGCCCTGACTTGTAACTTCGACATTTTCCTTTGTCACTTTCCGCTGAGCCATGAATGAAGCTTTCATTTTCGCTCTTCTGCGATAAACCTGCGTATACATGCAGAAGTTAATTTACTCGGAAAATGACGAGCTCTGCTTTCTTATGAAAAAAGTTTTCATTATAAAAAAATGAGACTCCCGTATATATTTGAAAATTCTATACTCTTCGAAATGAGTCTGTCAAATCGCAATTAGAAACAAATTTATTGCGTAAAATCCGATCTTATTTATTCGTATATTCACCCTAATTATCCATTAATGTCATCAATGTTTGGCGACTTGCCAGTCATTCGGAGTATGGAGAGCAAATAGTTACCTCGGGAAATGTGCAAGCCTTGACGCGCGGGACCTATCTCGTTTTATTTTAAAATATTCAAAATATAGCAACGTTAAAAAATTTCCTCGCTTTTCGCTACATCAAGGATTTCCTTTTAACATTTTATGTTTTCAACTCCCGAAACTGCGAGCACCGATTTTGATTTAAAAGATAATCGTGATTTTAAGGCATGATTAATTTCCTAATCATTTTACTCGCGGTATCGTGACTCGGAACTTCGAAGATAAAATTTTGGGAGATTAGTATGCCAAGTCACGAAACTGCGAGATAGCGATAATTAAGACTTAATTAGGATTAAGAAAACTTGGATTAGGTGACTAATTAATCATACTATAATCACATCGTGGTTTTGTGAGTCGAAGTTTAAGACATCATGATTTTCGAAAAGATAGTGCCGAGTGACGAAGCGTCAAGACCTATTTTAACTATGTTTAACTTTTTGCTTTTAGTTTTTTGACCAGGGTTAACCCACAAGTACGTCGTGTTCTCAGCTCTCAGGATTGTAAGGAAAAAAAATTAAGTTTGACGAACGCCGAGGCGCGAAACCCCGACGACGTCCAAACACTGAGTTAAAAACCTTTACCCAGGTTTTTGTCTTGAGTGAAAATTTAAAAAGAGTTTGCCTTATCATGACTCGGGACATGGGAAATCAAAAATTAAGGTATCAGATTTGCGAGATCCCGAAATAAAGCAAAAGATCAGATCGTTATTACAAAAGTGCATTTTTTTTAAGTGGAGAAAAAGCATTGTTGCTTATTTGACCAGGTTGTAGGATTTTTTCAAAATCCCGAGGGAGAAAAAATCAAAAGGCCATCTTTAGAATTCAAGTATCAAAGACTGAAAATTGTGAAGGTTTATAATAAATTAGAGGCGGCTCCAACAAGAACAATGATATCCCTACTGATTTTTTAGAGATAATCTCTGACTCTTTGTCAACGCACTCCTTTCAGACGTTTCACTACACTCCTTGCAGGAACTCTCAATCAGGAAGAGAAACAATTGAAACTCATTCTCTTTCTCTCTCGAATTTCAAACATTCAACATGAAATCATACATACACAACATATCATCATAACAAATACATAACAGAGAGAATCAAAATGACTATAAGCACACCATTCAACATATATGTGCAAAAAAACATCACAAAACCATGAAATCTGATTCAAATCTTCATATATTAACTCACATGATTTTGTACATGGTTATTCTCTATAGCTCTCTTCTACATCTCTATGCTAATGTTCTAATGATACAATAATAAAAAGAGGAGGGTGTCTATATCCATTTTCCCTCTTTCTCTTCTAAACTATCTAATCTATATTTCAAATCTACCTACTTTCATTAACTATGCATAAATGCCTCTACATTCTACAGATGAGAGAGAATAGCTCATGATTTGTTTACAATATGCAAGTATTCTTCCATTTAACCATTACATTAATGCTTCAAAAACATTTTAAAAACATGCGCTAGTGGTCTTCCAACTGTCTTCCGCCTTCACACTCGTTTGGCTGCTGACAATGCTCCTGCATCCTACTCTTTCGCTTGAAAATTTTCATGAACTCCTGTTCATGAGCTCTTGCATGGTCTGTCCATGCTTATGAATTTATGCCTCATCTTCCCAACTGACATCTTCAACTGAATTTCCTTTCCACTTGACCAAGTATTCAAAATACTCTTTTCTCCTGGTCTTCTTGCTAACCCTCTTGTCAATTATTCTTTCCATCTGTGGCTTTCCATCTACAAGCATTTGTTTGGTCCAATGAACCTCTATATGTTCATCCTATGCTCCTACTTCTTTAGCTCTGTAAGGGTACAAATCCACAACATTGAATATCGATGAAATTCTAATCCCATCAGGTAATTCAATCTCATATGCATTTGCCCCAAATTTCTTCACGACCTTGTATGGTCCAATATTTTTCATCTTTAGTTTGTTATGTGTTCCTCTTTGGAACCTTTCCTTCCTCAGATGTGAAAGAATCATATCACCAACTTCAAATTGAAGTTCTTGCATGTGTTGATCTGCTCTACGCTTATACTCCTGGCTTGAACTCTTCAATCGGTCCTTGAATCCACTGTGTAGCTCCTTCATTGCTTATGCAAAGTCTTTCGCATTAGCACTCCTAATTTCATTATGTTCTAAATCTTTCAATTTAGAAACTCCCCTTGGCTGCATTCCATAAAAAATTTGGAATGGACTCTACCCTGTGCTTCTATTGATCGAATCATTATAAGAAAATTCCGCCTGTGGAAGAATGTGATCCCACTGACTATGGTGTTCAGTTACTAGGCTCCTCAGTAAGTCTCCCAAGATCCTATTCACAACTGTTGTTTTCCCATTTGTCAAAAGATGATACAATGAGATAAATGACAAACTTGTCCCCAACTTCTTCCATAAAGTCCTCCAGAAATGTCCTACAAACTTGGTATCTTGATCCGAAACAATACTCCTTGGAAAGCCATGAAGTTTGACGACTTTTCTGAAAAACAGGTTCGCAATATAAGTTGCGTCGTTGGTTTTTTGGCATGGTATGAAATGTGCCATCTTTGAAAATCTGTTGACTACCAAAAAGATCGAATCATATTCTCTTTGTGTCTTTGGGAGTCCCAATACAAAATCCATGCTCATTGCATCCCACGGCCTTTCTGGTATGGGTAATGGCTGGTATAACCCTATGTTTTTCCTTTTCCCTTTTGTGTGTTGACAAATAATGCGTTTGTCCACAAATTTTTTAACATCTATCCTCATGTTTGGCCAAAAATATGTGCCACTAAACCTTGAGAACATTTTGTCATGACCGAAATGTCTGTCCAATCCTCCACTATGTTTTTCCTTCAACAAATTCTCCCTCATGGAGCATTTTGGAATACATAGTTGATTGACCCTGAATAACAATCTGTCTTGGATCATGTATTCGGTCCATTGGCTTCTGTCCCTGAGAATTGGATTCTCAGATGCCTCATATGCTTCCTTAAAATCTGGTTCATCCTTGTACATTTCTTTGAGGTTATCAAAACCCAAAGTTTTGACTCTAAATTCTTGCATAAGTAAACATTTCTTACTCAAAGCATCAACATCTTTGTTAGCAGTTCCAGAAATATGTTTAATTACAAAAGTAAAATTTTACATGTATTCAACCCATTTAGCATACCTTTGGTTCATCTTCTCCTGTTGAGTCATGAATTGTAAAGCATGATTGTCGTTGTACAAAACAAACTCTTAATGGACCAAATAATGTCTCCATTTCTTTAGCGCTTGTATGAAAACATAAAATTCTTTGTGATATGTTGAGTACTTGATCTTTGCCTCATTCAGTTTCTCCCTAAAGTATGCAACCGGTCTATTGTCTCGGCTCAAGACTGCTCCAATTGCAAACCCACTCGCGTCACACTTGACCTGAAATGTCTTGCTAAAATCTGGCAAAACCAAAATTTGTTGCTCTATGATCTTCTTCTTCAGTAGGTTGAAACTTTTTTCTACTTCCTCTATCTAGTGAAAATATTTATGTCTTTTCTTCACTGTATCCATCATTGGTGCACTAATTCCACTAAAATTTTGTATAAATTTTCTGTAGAAACTAGCTAAACCATGGAAGCTTCTAACTTCAAACACACTTTTCGGTGATGGCCAATTCTTAATTGCATCCACCTTTTCCGTATCCATCTTTAGCTCATTCGCAGAGATAAAAAAACCCAAATAAATGAGTTATGTCCTCATAAATGATGATTTCCTTATATTAATAAGCAATTTCTCTTGCTGTAATCTCTTCATCACTGTAGCTAAATGCTTTAAATGCTCTGCTTCTGTCTTTCTGAAAAATTAATATATCATCAAGATATACAATGACGAATTTTCCAATGAAATCCTTCAAGACTTCATTCATCAACCTCATTAAAGTACTGGGTGCATTCATTAAACCAAATGACATGACAAGCCATTCATGTATCCCCTCATTCGTCTTGAATGTTGTCTTCCATTCATCAACTTCTCTTATACGAATTTGATGATACCCAGTTTTCAAATCAATCTTTGAAAACAACTTTACTGCACTCAAGCAATCCATCAAATCATCAATCCTTGGTAATGGAAATATGTATCTGATGGTAATATCATTGATTGCCCTTGAGTTTGTACACATTCTCCAACTCCATCTTTCTTTGGGCTAAGTATTGTTGGAACAATGCATGGACTCAAGCTCTCTCTAACCAATCCCTTGTCCATTAAATCCTGGACCTGTCTCTTCACTTCCTCATTTTCCTGTGGCATCAACCTGTATGTGGCTTTGTTTGGTAAACTAGCTCCAGGTATAAGATCAATGTGATGGCTTATACTCTTGATCGGTGGCAACGAACAAGGTAGTTCGTCCACTACTATATCAACAAACTCTTCCAGCAATTCCTAGATTTCTTCAGGCAAATCATCTATCCTTGTACTGGTCAAAACAATTTTAGGCTTCCTGACCACAATATATTATGTGTCTTCCTTCTTCTTAACCTCATTAAGAATTTCCTACCCACTCATGAGAAGTACAATGTTGTTTGTCTCTATTTTTACTTCTTTATCCTTAATCGGCAACAACATGTGAGTTCTCCCATTCTTCTCTAGGGTGTATGTGTTCTTTCTCCCATCATGAATCACATTTTTATCATATTTCCACGGTCTACCCAACAATAGATGAAAAACATCCATGAGAATGACATCACATAATATTTCATCCTTATATCCTCTTATTTTAAATTCAACTAAACATTGTTTAGTGACATTTACCCAATGTCCTTTTTGTAGCCACGAAACTCTGTATGGGCTTGGATGTACAATAGTCTCCAGCTCCAGCTTTTCTACCATCTTTGTAGATACGAGATTATCTGTGCTATCGCTATCCATGATGACTTTGCATACTCTGTCTTTTTTCTTGCAAGCATTCCAAAACATATTGTTCCTTTGGATTGGGTTCTCTACCTCCTTCTCTTGAATAAGAGAAATTTCCTCATCATCAAGGATCTCCTGCCCTCAGCATCTTATGCCTCAACATTCTATCCTTGAGCTTCAACAATGTGAGTTTCACCACCTTCTTTCTTCTTATCTGGACACTCATAGGATTTATGTCCGATCTTGCCACAGACAAAGCACTTCACTTCACCACCTCTACCTCTTCCTCTTCCTTTGGCTCAAGGAAAAGTATTTCTATCAACATACCTCTGTGAGATTCCTCCTCTCTCATGTTGAGTTTGAGGTTTCTTTCCCTCTTCTTTAGGTTTTTGAGTCCAATCTTGGGAAATTCTTTTGCCTCTAGCTTGACTTCTACCTCGACCTCTTTGACCTTTCTTCCGACTCAACCTTTCTTCAGCTTTCAGAGCCATATGATAAGCATATTCCACAGTTCAAATGGTCATCACAGTCATCTCATATTGAATGTCATATTGCAGGCCATTCATGTATCTGAAAACCTTTTCATCATCGATTTCCCGATGACCTTCTCTGATGTTTATCTTGTATAATTTTTCAGTGTATTCTTTCATTGACATCAGCTTCTGTCCCAAATTCGGCATCCTCGGAAACAGAGTGATTTGATAATCCCTGGGTATAAATTTGGCTTTCATCTTTGCAACCATTCTATCCCATCTCTTGATTTTCTTCTTGCCTTTGTAGCATTTGTCTACCTGCAATTCATCCCACCATAGTGCTACATGCCCTTTAAGTCTAGTGACAACATGTTTGACCTTCTTGTCTTCCTCAACATCCTCATAGTCGAAGTACTTATCCAGAGCTCCAATCCAGTCTAGAAGCTCTTCAACATCCAAGTTTCCCTCATACTCTAAAATTTCCATTTTTTCTCTGGCACCTATTCTTGCAACAGCCCTGAATAGGCATTCATTTGCAGCATCTTTGACTACTACTTCTTCTCCTTCATGTCAAGATTCATTTTCACTGTCAGCTTCTTTGATATCCCCAACGTCAACTGTATGCCTCTGTGCTATCTCCATTGCATCAAGCCTAGCACATGGTTCACGCATTTCCCTCTCCACTGCCAGATCAAGCATTGGTCTGTCAATTCTTCTCGACAGCATGGCTGAGAATGGTTCTCTTTCTCTGCTACAGAAAGAAAATACTTGTTCTGCAGCTCTGATACCACAACTGTTGCAGACCCCCAAACCCTCGAGCTGAGATCTGCTCAGGATAGTTCCAAATTCCCTTGAGCCAAAGAGGCTCCTTTGGTTCCTCGCTGAAACCTTCAATGAATTTGATCGACGAGTCCTTCTGAAATCCGCCCTTATGCGAACAGGCAAAAGGTGTGAGCTTCTCCTTCACATGACCACAACTGGGCCTTGGTGCAAGCACTTTTCGCAACTCACACTTAGCGAGTTCATGGGTTGAATACCCCCAACTCCTCTTTTCCAAACTCTTGATACCCGAGATGATGATACGAGTATGTCTCCTTTCCTTTTCAGTTCCCTCCACCCGTGACTGTCAGCTAGGGCTAAGCACTAGCACATCTCACAACTTCGCGACCTCATGAGTTGGAGTGTCGAACCTTCACACTCTCCTTTTGTGAAACCCCGAGAGGCGATGGTTGACTTCCCTTTGAACACTTCTCAAAACTTGCAATCTCATGAGTTGAAGCGTTGAGCTCTCATGCTCTTCTTCTATGAAATCCCAAGACACGATAGTCAGTGATAGTTTGACTTCCCTTTCGCACTTCTCGCAACTCGCAATCTCATGAGTTGAAGTGTAGAGAATTTGTGCTCCTCCTTTGTGAAATCCCGAGATGTGATAGGGTAACTATGGGTTGACCCCTCGATGTTCGAGTACACGCAATCAACACCCTTGCGGTCCCCACCTGAAATATGTTCCACAGATTCACACGAGCTCTCGGCTCTCGCCACTTCGCAACTCCTGCAGTTGAAACTGACTCCTCCCAACATCTGAAACCCCAGTACACGATATATCGAAGAGGTTTTTGATCCCACAGTTGATCCTACTTGTTCAGATCCAATGGCCTGGATCTCTTCCTCCGCTTCTTGAAACTCATAATTTCGCAACTCCAAGGGTTTGGTCTTCCACCTCCAACCTCACGAACCCCGAGTTCAAGAAATGATCCAATGCTCCACCTGGCCACAATCAACGGTCCTCATTGCTTCTTGAACCCAAAAGGATGAGTTCATCCAACCTCTATCTACCTTGTAGCTTCTCTAGATCCTACGGTCCTCATGGCTTCATGAGTTATCCATGGAGAATCCCGACCGTTCAATTTCTTCCTCAATGGCCTCTACGAGACGAAACAACATCCTACCTCCTGAGCTTTACTTCTGTGAGATAATTTATATCCTGTCTCCCTTTGAATACTTCAAAGGTACTATCCCTCCTCAAGATTTAACTCACAAACTCAAATCTCCAAAGGATTCCTGCACGGACTCCTTGAGACACTCTTTCAAATGCTTCTAAGTATTTGATTTCTCGGCTCTATGCACCTTCTACAACAACATTCTTTCAACTCTCCCCTTGGTTGATAATTTCTAGCTTTCAACCAGCCTGTGCACACCTTGCATGGATTCTATGCTTCACTTTCACTTCTACTAGAATGAGAACAATGGTATCCCTACTGAGCTTTCAGAGATAGACTTCGACTCTTTGTCAACGCACTCCTTGTAGACATTTCATTGCACTCCTTGCAGGAACTCCCACTCAGGAAGAGAAACAATTGAAACTCATTCTCTTTCTCTCTCAGACTTCAAACATTCAACATGAAATCATACATACATAGCATAGCATCATAACAAATGAATAACAGAGAGAATCAAAATGACTATAAGCACACCATTCAACATATATGTGCAAAAAAACATCATAACACCATGAAATTTGATTCAAAGCTTCATATATTAACTCAAGTGCTTCTGTACATGGATTCTTCTCTACAGATATCTACTATAGCTCTATGCTAATGTTCTAATGATACAATAATACAAAGACGAGGGTGTCTATATCAGTTTTCCCTCCTACTCTTATAAACCGTCTAATCTATAATTTAAATCTACCTACTTTCATTAACTATGCATAAATGCCTCTACATTCTACAGATGAGAGTGAATTGCTCATGATCTATTTACAATATGAAAGTATGTTTCCATTTAACCATTACATTAATTCTTCAAAAAAAAATTAAAAACATGTGTTGGTGGTCTTCCAGCTGTCTTCCACCTTCATTCTTGTTTGGCTGCTGACAATGCTCCTGCATCACTAGTTAGGAGAGGATAAGGGAGGGATATTTCTATAGAATTCTAATTGGGTTGGTCCAAAGTGGATCGCTCAAAGACAACAATCCTCCTAGTAATGCTAATGGGAATAACTATGACGGAAGAGAATGATTCCTCCAAATGAGGGAATTAGTGGTATGCAAACAACATGCCCCCAGTTAGGTGTAAATCCAACAAACACTGAGCAAAAATGTGGGATTCTAGAGGGTGAGGATATCAACGTGATGAGAATAAATGTGTAAGTCCTAAATTTGTTATGGTGACTAAATGGACTCCCAATCCCTAGGGGGATGTAACATCATGAACACCAAAGTACAATAAGGATTTCTATTTGAGGATGTCCATGAAAGGGGTTTTTTATCACTGAGTAGATGGAAAATTCATAAAATGGAAGTCTTGATCCATCTACACAAGTGAGGGGGTCCAATAAGCACTTTTTAGTAATGACAAGAAAATCAAACGAGTAGAAGGGAAGTAATATATGCTAAACAATGAGGAAATCAAGGCCTAGTGGAGACCCACATCTATGAATAAAAGTGATTGTCCATGGGAATTCCCTCTCATGGGAAAAAGAAACATGGTTCACATATTCTACATTGAAAGAGGTGGATGGAAGACTAGTGGAAAAATGTGCCACTGATTTTGATTTCAAGGATACATGAGGCAAGCTATGAGTTCTCTGACGTAGATATGTAGAAAAGGGGAGGTTATAAGACAACTTTGATTCCATGGAATGTGATAGAGAGATAACTTTCATGGAATTCTCATTGGTATGCACTTCAAAGGGACCAATCTCAATGATGGGTTGACAATTGGTTTGGGTTAACTCGTCTTGGTGAACATAATCGAAATGGGGGATAATGTCAGGAGCATCCCAATACTATGGGATATGGGAAAGTGATGAGAATAATGTCCATAAGAGTCACACAAAGCATAAGTGATATTAGCTCATAGGGAATTCATATTACTAGTCGAAGACATAGGAAGGGAGATTTCCATAGTGGGTATGGAGGAATAATGTTCTAAGCATTTGACGTTGTAAATTTCCTTAATATTAGGTATCCTTGGACAAATGAAGATAGTTTGGAAAGTGATATTGCATATGGAACATGGTAGTATGGGCCTAGATGTAGTGGTCTCGGTGGCCATGGATTGTTTGGAAGTGTTGGTTCTCCCTTTGACTTTGACATTTCCCCCTTTGTCAAATCCTTTTCCTTTTGGCATTCGTGAGGTGAATCATACACAGGTTGATATGGGGCATGGGAATATTGAGGTGCACATTGTGTAGGTTTCTTTTCAAAACTAGTGTGCACATGTATAGGCTGCATGAGGGCCAAAGAAAAATAAGTTCTTGGCTCAAATCTTGAAAGAGAAGTCAGAGGTGGACCCAAATGCCACACCAGAATCCAAAGGGTGAGTTTAGGAAAGGTAGTGGTAGCCATGATAATTGAGGTACTGACAATCCAAGTGGGTGGGAATAAGAAAGGTACCCATTTGAAGGGATAGCAAATATGTGGTCATGACATGCCTAGTGGAGGCATGAAGAATTAAGGTGTGGAAGGTCTAGTAAAGGGTTAAGGGTTTGATCCCTCTGGTATATGGCTAGCTGAAACCATGAAAACATGAGATTAATTGGGAATAATGACTACTAGAGGTGGTCTATAGTATGCATTAAACAAGTTAGAGTCTTTGTATACTCTCAGGTTAATTTCATTGACAAGAGTAGTAGTATGGTCCTCACCTATGGAAGAAACCACATTGTCAAGATGAGGGTAGGCTTGAGGGTCAAGGTAGGTCAGTTGCTCAATGGTGACGAGATTCCCATTATGGGGGAAATCATCTTATGAAAACCTAACGAGGCCATGGAATTCATGGAATACATGAATTTTTATCCTAAAAAGAGTTTATAATCCACAGGGGCATCTATAATCTCAACATTGACATAGAAATATTTCCCCCTATCTTGATGGGATAGTTTTAGTAAAGGCCTTAGGATTGGGAATGTTGAACATCATACACATGGAGGGAGGTCGTATATGGGACAAGTGTAGGGGATCATATATATAGTCAAACCTAAGAAGACATGATTCATGTGTATGTTCCTTCATAAAAGATACAACACTAGATGTTGTAATTTTTTATGATCATTGGGATCTGGAAAGAAAAAGAAGAGGGAAAGGAAATAGGATTATCTTGATCACTATCGAAGGTGATCATGCAATCATTTGAAGGGTCAAAAAGTATTAAGGTAGAAATAAAAACCTTTTTTTGTGTGGGTGATATCTCAAGGACCTAAAGGGATTACATGACAGTGGGGGATTGGGGTATATCATCGAAAATTCTATAATGTTGGGATACCTTACATGAAAGTGAACAACATTCCATCAAAGTGGAACCTTTGGGACCTTCGAAGGGATATCAGTAGATGGTTGAGGGATATGTAAAATCCCTGGGGTGGAAGAAGGAGAATCAGAGGGAACAATTGGTTTTTCCTTAGGGGCATACCATACTAGTTGGATCGAGTAGTGTGATCCAGGTGGATATAGGTGGCTACCCACCTATTCCAACTGGCTCCTCTTGCCCATTTTGTTCAACACATTCTTTTTCACTTCTTTGTAATTGTGGGTTCTACACTTTTGGGGTTGTCTGAAGCCCCACACATCCTTGAGGTGGATACTGGTGGCCTCTTACCTAATCCAACTTGATTATTTTTTATGTTTTCATGTCAACACATGTTGTTGTACTTCTAGGGCTGTTTTGGGTCCCTAAATGTTGGTTTTTTGGCTCACCACAATTAAACTATAGATGAAGTGAGAGTTTTACAATGGAATGTGTAGTTCTCTGAAATACCTTTCCAACAGGCTATCACATTCCTAAAACATAGGTCGTGTGAAAACGTTACAACACTGGAAAGTTGAGGTACCAACTTACCCATAGGGGCCCACATGACTTTTGGCATTTCACCTTCTAGGGTTAGGTTTATGGATGTATATGGTTTTGGCATTCATGAGTCATATAAAAAAGGCCTCTGGAGCCTCATTGCAATTTATTTTTCTTAGAAGGATGTGCGTAGCAGCCACATCTCTTCTCAAAGATAGCTACCACCATTCAAGCAAGTGTTTCAGTTCTGCAGTTTTACAGTTTCAACCTATTTCATTATTCAATAGAAGTTATTGTTCATTATATATCTGTGTTATTCTTCATATCTATGTGTTTATTGTATTTAGTCCGTTAATCAGTTTGTTCCACTCCTAAATCTAGATCAATGGTATTAGAGTGGTCTTCTCTTCATTTATGTTTCTTTGTGCATGTCCCCGACAACATCTGGGTACAAGAAGTTGGGACTCGAACCAATCGAGCCATTGCAATATTGATCATGCCGATCCCGACAACAAACCATGGGGGATGAAAAGAAAGATGATGGAGCAGGAGATCTTATTAAAATGTTTCTCAAGGAAGCCCTTGCACGATAAAGGAACAAAATGATGGAAAACTTTATGCAAATCCTTCGACAATCTCCCATAAGAAAAGCATCTTCATCAAGAGGCCATGAAACCCCCTTCAAGGTACAAGTAAATTTTGATATTCCGTTATTTGAAGGATTGACAAATGTAGATGTTGTAGATAAATGGTTGAATCTCCTCGAAGGGTATTTTTCGGTGCACAATTTTTCCTATAGGGAAAAGATCACTTTTTCACTCCTCAAGGTCGTTCCCCATGTTAAATATTGGCGGGATACTAACTCTAAGAAAAGGTACATAGAGGAATATATAACATTTTTGGTGGCTCCTACATGGGATTCCTTCCATAACGCCATTAAATAACAATACTACCCTGTTGGAATCTACGAGGACCAACACACCATATGGACCACCCTACATCAAGAAAGGGACTAGACAGTACCATATTTCACCAATATTTTCCATACCCTATGCACCAAATTGGGTATCAAATACTCTAAGCATCATCTGATGCTCAAATATTGTAGTTGTTTGCATAGATACATTCAAACAGAAATGGAGTTTCTAGACATCACCTCATTGGGCACGAATTATAGATATGTTGTCAAAATTGAGAAAACATTTAAGAAGAAAAGGTGAGATTTTGGGTCTACAAACCCGTCACAGTCGAACCAAGGAAAAGGAAACCCCAACCCACATAGCAAGGGACGAAGTTGAGATGGCCACCCTCGGGAAAACTAGCCCAAGACGCAACACTAGAAAGGCAATGACAAGACGAAGAAGGACACAGGAAAATGGTGTGAGTACCATAAAATCCCTTGGCAGAACACAAAATAATGTCGATCCAAGCAGTCCCTCATGGCCATACTGAAGGCTTCTGAGTTAGAGGCTGATTATGATTCCAAATCAAATCCTTAAGAAGGGAAGCAGATTATCGATGTTGAACGCAGTGCCATTGTCAGTACCACCAAGGTCCATCCAAGTGAACCAAAAATGTGGGTGAGTCTAGGATTCCACCCCTTGGGACCCATTTCGGGTGGATCTGGGATTCCAACCCTTAGGACCCATTGATGTTTCACTTCCCCTCACTACCAAACAGACAAAATATTCCCATGATCAATCTACGATAGACAAAGCCACCAGATTCATTGAGTGGATTCAGTACATATTCCAATAGCTCCAAGAAATTTTTCATAAATCCAATTCTAAGTACAAGCACCACCACGATCAACACAGGGTACCACACCAATTTTAGGTTGGTGAAAAAGTCTCGTTACATTTACAGAAGGATCATCTCATCGGGTCCCTTCGGAAGCTCTGCCTGCTTCGCTATGGGCCTTACACTGTCACCAAGGCTGTGGGTAGCAATGATTTTGAGCTAAACATTCCACCCTTCTTTTGCCTTCACCCAATGTTCAATGTGGACCTCCTTCGACCATATTTTCCACCATTATTGGACACCTATGAGATTGCATAACAAATCACGCCCACAAACATCAACCTTGACTCCATGGAACAAGAATCCACTTATCAGATAGTGGACATAAAGCTCAAGGGCACTCGCCAACAGAGGATCCAACTTTATCGGGTTGTCAAGGCAAAGAAACTCCTACACCAAGGCAAGTGGCCCAGCCAGGGCCAAATCCAGTAGAATTTTAACCACCTGATGGGGGAACTCAATGCAATGGAGACCATTGTGCTTCCTAAGGGGGGAGGATTGATCTAGGTGGATATTGGTGGCCACCCATCTATTCCAACTAGATCCTCTTTCCCATTTTGTTTAGCATGTTCTTCTGTACTTCGTTGTAATTTTGGATTCTACACTTCTAGGGCTATCTAAATCACCACACATCCTCCAGGTGGATACTAGTGGCATGTCGCCTAATCCAACTAGCTTATTTTGTATGTTTTCATGTCATCACATCTTGTTGTACTTCCAGGGCCATTTTGGGGCCCTAAATGTTGTTTTTTTGGCTCACCACATTCAAACTGTAGACGAAGTTAGATTTTGATGAACAAATGTGTAGTTCCTTGAAATATCTTTCCAATGGGTTATGACGTGCCTAAAACGAAGGTCATATGAAAAAGTTACAACCCTGGGAAGTTGAGGAACCGACTTACACCAACTTACCCATAGGGGCCCACATGACGTTTAGTGTTTCACCTTCAAGGGTTATGTTTTTGGATGTATAGGGTTTTGGCACTCATGAGTCATATCAAAAATTCCTCTGGAACCTCATTGTAATATGTTCTTGTCAGATGAATGTGCATAGCATCCACATCTCTTCTCAGAGATAACTACCACCATTCGAGCAAGTGTTTTAGTTCTACAGTTTTACGGTTTCAGCCTATTTCATTATTCAATATAATTTAATGTTCACTGGATATCTATGTTATTCTTAATATCTCTATGTTTATTGTATTCAATGTATTAATCAGTTTGATTCACTCCTAAATCTGTATCATAGTGAGATTCATGTTATCTTAATCCAACATGAGAATCTGGTAAGTTCCATTACTAGATGGGTCAGGAAAAGGGGCAGGGGGAGGGGGAGTAGAATTGGTCACCAACCCGTGGGTTGGGAAAGGGTTTTGCAACATAGGTTGTTATGATGAGGATGGTGGGAAATATTGAGCATTGGCTTTTTGAGCAGCCTCATAGTCTGGCCAAGTTTGACACATGATCGAGATGAGAGGACAGTTTTGAGTGTAATGTCAATAGACACTACAACATGCACAAGGTTTGTTTGTGCAGAGGGTTTGGTTCTTTTCGTTCTTAGGTAGTGGGTTGATTCATTGGTTTTGATTTAGGTTAGGCCAGTTTCCCCTAGTGTTGTTGGTTTGGTTCTGGGATCTTTGAGGTCCCTGGTTCTAGTTATGTTGCTTCCCTTTCCTCTTATGTATCCTCCTCTTCTAATTGGGAGCAAGGGGAGCATTATGTTTCGCATATACTTTTCCTTATGGAGTAGGTGTAGATCGA
>JZKD02S1773190.1:396913-424618 GCA_000966675.3 Picea glauca | reverse complement strand
AACATTGGCAATATGGAAATACAGGTTGACATTAATGTCAATATAATATTGCAGATGTAATGGCATTGATGGCAATGTTTGTGTTGGGAGGCATGCTTCAAGAATAAGTAAGTACAAAGAAGATGCATGATTACATTCTTGAATATATTGGAAGGTTAAATAGTGAGACAATAGTTGATTTTGTTGAAGATAAGAAATGGATGGAAGAAGGCTCTTAGAAGTGTCAATTTAGAATTAATATCACTAGCAAAAATAACAACAACCATCCAACTTCCACAAATAAATTGGAAAGTTTAAGTTCAACCTTTCATGAGTGCATGCCTAAATCTAAAGACAAAAACTCATCCCTTACAAAAGAAAAATAATTGAAAGATGTTGACAATTATGTACATGATAAAAATGTAAGAAGAGAAAATGGTGTTGTTCAGTGTCCTAGTTCTAAAGTATTGAAGGAATGGTTAATAAATATTAAAAGGAGATCATGGAAGAATCTCCATAACCAAATTGGAAACATGTTTTAACCAAGAATTAAATAGGAAGCCTGACAATAAATATTATGGTATCCATTGGAAAAATGTGCAGGAAGGTGGACATGTTATATGGTGGAAAGACTCGTCCAAATGCTCCAATAAGGATGACCATAAATCAACAATCAAAAGATGTTCAAAATGAATTTGAACATCGCCTCAATTGGAATATTAGAGATCTCAAGGAATATGGAATGCATTCTGAGCTATACTACAAAAATAAATACGTTAGAAAATACGTTAGTATTGTGCCAACAAGTGAAATCAGTGGGGAAGTTGTGTCAGACCTTTTGTTGTTACTTACATAGTCGACACAAAAAATGATGAAGAAAAAACTTATGTACATTAGTGAAATTTAGTGTATTTTCGTAGAGGTGAAGGTGATTGAGGGATTGGGAACTAAAATTGATGTTATTCTAATAAATGGTGTGCTTCATGAAGGAGATTAGATTGTGGTGTGTGGAATGCAGGGTCCCATTGTGAGAACTAGTCATGCTTTATTGAATCCTCATCCAATGAAGGAGATTCTAATAAAGGTATATTACCAACATCACAAAGAGTCGAAGGCTTCACATGGAATTAATATTACTTCACAGGGGCTTGAGCATGCTCTAGCAGGAACTCATTTACATGTTGTAGGACTTGATGATGATTTAGAAGATTGCAAGGATGAAGCAATGCAAGATATGAAAAATGTAATGTCTCGGATTGACAAGAATGGTGAGGGATTTTGTGTGCAAGATTCAACTTTGGGTTCTTTGGAAACTTTACTTGAATTCTTGAAGAGCCGATCTATAAAAATCCCTATCAGTGGGATCAGTATTGGCCCTATGCATAAAAAAAAGGTATCATTCAGTCTAGCGTGATGCTTGAGAAAAAGAAGAAAGAATATGCTACAATTTTGGCTTTTGATGTGAAAGTTACTCTAGAGGCTCGTGAGCTTGCAAATGAAGACTGAGAAGTCAATCGATATAGAGTGTTGTGTAAAGACTCAACAACCATCTAATCATGCGATTGATGGTGCTGATTAACTTAATCATTTGGATTTATCCCACATGTATAGTGCGGAATTTTTTATATTGGTTTATAACCATATCTCTCTCCATATCTTACCGACGTGTAGTGCAAGGGTATGGTGGGGGCTATGGGTTCTTGGAATCCTAGAGAATATCACCACCCTGGAGCCTGGGACGACCTGTCAGGCCCCCTACCTTTTGGTCAAAGAGACTAAGATGTTGGATAAATATTTCTTTTATACACCACTCATGCGATGGTCATATGAGTGACCATGGGCTTAGAAGAGTTAGTTACATCATTTGGAAATGAAATTTCCTATTTTGTCAGAGTTTTTGGCACAAATACCAATTCTGGAAGGTCACCAAATGCATGCTACAATGTTAATAAACTTTCAAAAATTGAAAAGTGCTATTACTGTCAGAGTTTTGGCATAACTTCCATTTGTGGAGGTTCACCAAAAAAAAGAAGTAAAAACCTGCACAACACCACATATTCAGACTGTCATGATTTTGGTAAAGTGACAAGTTCATGGGGAAAGTGGATTGTATGAAGAAATTGTAGTAGCTATTAAATCTCCATCATGACTTTTGAAAGGTTCACATACTACCATTTTAATATGTCCACCAAAGTTAATAAAACCCTGCAAAAATGAAAAGATGGTGACCTGTTAAAAACACAGTTAAATGATTCTTGGTTAATCATTCATACATTAAAAAAAAGGATGAAACACAATCGAATAGGAATAATGATAATATTATGTTAATTGACGAATAACTAAATTTTTAATATAAAATGTTAAGGATCATAGGAAAGTTGGATCACAAGTAGAAGATGATGTCTTTGTTTGTGAAGTCTTTGAAGATATGGAAAACTGAAGATAAATATGAAGATGGTGATGCCAACAGAATGTATTCTGATGTTGAAGAAAACAATGACATTGATGTTGATGTTGATGAAGGGCATGGTGAAAAGGAGGATCATCCTGGAGCCTCAAAATAACATAGACACAATGGATTAATAACTGTGTTATTAATAATCAAACATTATTAGCCTGAAAATAAAGAGGTATGTTAGTTATGAAAAGTTATGCAACTATAGAACAGATATATTGTTTGGTGAAAAGGTGTGATGACAGGCCTATATAATTGCTAAAGATCAGAAGTAGTAAAGTCTGTCTCTTGTTGAAGATAAAATATTAAATGAAAAGAGATAGATAAGAACATATGAAGTCCATTTCTTGACAGAGAATATCACCAGAGGATTACATATATCATTCTCAGATTGTTGAACAAAGGGAGGTTGGGATGTTCTAGGGAAGGTTGGAGCCTATAGGGGAGTAGGTTCTTCCTTTTTAGTTGTAGCTAACTAAACAAGGGGTTGAAGCCTCCTACCAGTTGGAGTTGGTGAATAGTGGTGTGGGTGCATCCTGATCAGTTGGTGTTGATCTAAGACGAAGACCATCTTCCTTATATGTAACTTGTAAAACATAATTTTACAGTTAATAAGAAAAGTGTTTATGCTTTTACCAATTGGGTTCCATGATAAAATATTGATTTCATTAAAAAAAAATGTTAAAATTATTCTGTCACTAATTAACCACCCCTCTCAGTGAAAAGATCTAGCCCTTCAAGAAACCCTTTGAGGAAAAGGGATCAAAACCCCTTAGGTGTTTTTCCTCAATTGATAGGGTTTCGTTAGGATATTTAAGCCACTTATAAAACTATCAAATTAAGGGTAACGGGATGCCCTAAACAACATCTACAACAAGAAAACTAAAAAATGAAAGAGAGAACAAATTTAAAAAACTATAAGTGTAGGAAAAACCTAGATAAGTGCATTGAACAATCAAGGAAAAAGTATTTCCTCTTCCATTTACTAGTGGAAGAAAAGTCCCCAAAATCTACATTGAGTAGTGGCATAAAAATTCCCAAGGGTGTATTGAATAGTGGCATAAAACATCCCAGAATCTACATTGAGTAGTGGCAAAAAATTACTCAATTTCTACATTGACTGGTTGCAGAAAAAAGACCAAAAAGTGCATTGGGAAAAATTGTTCAGGGAAGAGCTTTGGCTTCAACTCCAAGGGTTTCCTGAGTGGATATCCAACACTTGTAACCTAAAACAATGAAAAAAAAATATAGGACGGTAAAAAACCACAAAAAACTTGATAAAACCCTACAAAATGAGAGAAACAATGTGTACCACGCACCTACAACCAATGATCACGAGTAAAACTCAAATCCCTAGTGGAGTCACCATTTTTTTGTTGTATATCTACAACAATGGTGAGAAGATATGAAAAAATTGTGATTGTATAAGAGCTATAGACAAAAGGGGGTGAGAACACAAGAAACCCTAGTTCTCTAGTGATTAAATTCCTTTAGATCTATGCTATTCAGAAATAGAAAAAAGAATTCAACGAAAAATATACCTGAATAACAAAAAGATAGAAAGAATCAAGATGATTTATAATACCCAAATAACTAGAGTATAAAATAATACACACCTCTGAAGAGACTGATCAAGAAAAATGCCTCATGGTGGCCCCTTGGTAGGAGGGTTCTTCTTTCTTTCCCAGATGTATGGTAGCAGTAACTAGAGTCTCCTCTTGGTTGAAAGTAACTATGGTGAGATGAAGTTAAAAGGTCAATGGAAATTCAACAACATCTTTATACTCTCATGGGAAAATCATATGGAAATGGTATGAACCTCTTTATTTTATAGGAAAAATAGTGGTTATCCTTGATATGATCAGAATAATAAAATATTATATTTAACCAAATCAATTTTAGCCACTAATTTGAATTTTTCCTTTAATTTAAATAAAATAAAGAAGGGAAAATGCATAAAATGGGATTATGGCTTTAATAAGTTAAATAACTTAGGAAAAAGGGGTATTCCTAAGTTATACAAGGGAATAATGGTGTGAATGTGTGTATGACAAGTGATACATGGACTATGATCGTGCATATAAGTAAGGCTTGGCCCTTTAGGATAGGTGTGCAAATAAATGTTGATAACAGAAACCTAGACATTTACGGTTATATAGGCATTATATTTCCCTAGACTCATCACTAAATCCCTAAAATAACTTTTTGGATTGATATTACAACCATCTAAGTAAAACAATCTAGGGTTTTAAAGTTGGTTTTTACTACCATTTTTTTTTAATTTGTTAGTAAATTAAACCCTAATTTAACCTAGAATTCAACTCTATAATTTACTAGATCATTTTATGGTCAAAGGGTTGTTTTTTTATTGCTGCAAGTTGATTAATTTATTTCTATCATAAAATTATCATAAAAAATTGTTTACCTTACTACCAAAATATCTATTACTATTAGAGAAATTTTATTTTCAATGTTGTAATAATTTACTTACTACTATTATAAATTATTTATTGGTGGTATTTCATGCATTTATTGCAATTATTTCCTCATCCTTGGATTTCTCGTTCATTTTGGCATCCCATTGAATTTATTCTTGATGTAAAAAGCCTCTTCTCTAGGCTCATTTCTTCCTCATTCGAAATTTTAAATTTACCTTATATTTCTACCTTTCCTTCATTTTCCTTATCCTTATCCAATTTGAAGTGTTAGTA
Organism: Picea glauca; assembly: GCA_000966675.3. NCBI lineage: Eukaryota > Viridiplantae > Streptophyta > Pinopsida > Pinales > Pinaceae > Picea > Picea glauca. The sequence goes on along the minus strand of JZKD02S1773190.1, from coordinate 419,473 downwards.
GTCACCCTAGGGGGTACTAGACTTGATTGTTTCTTTAATAGATTTTCTTGGAGGCTACTGTGGAAGCCTCCCTTGTGTTGGATACTATTCCTTCACTAAAGAGAGAGAAGTTGTTTCCTAGGTTACAATGATAACATCTTCCATGTTCCACTTCTATTGGTTACTTGTGAAGGCTTTACATTGGGAACTAGATTGTGTGGTAACACATATACAACCAAAGTTTGATCTACAAATTAGTTTGAGGTTTCTAGTAATATTGAATAGAGTTTTATAACATAATATGTAGAATTGATTTAGATTTCCCTAAGAATACTCTTAACTAACTAAAAATATAGAGTTTCAACAATTCATAAAGAAATATACAATAGAATGTTTATAGATCATGCAAAAGATGAAGAAGATGAAGGTACTTATCTATACAAAGCATAGTGCATATGGAAACTCATTATATAGGAGCTATTCACCACCCAAATATGGGTATCTATTGAAGATACCACCCCTAGGTCATGCTATGAAATATAACAGATGAATAATGCTATCAAATCTCCACCTTAATCTCAACTTACTATAATATAGTGGAGCTCCTCTATAACTATACATCCACTAGCGATCCTCCAATAATTGCACCAACAACTGATCCACCACTTTACCACATTTCTATTATCCTCTCTCGATATTAGGGTTATCAATTCCATTTTATTTAACATCTCAAGTAATTCGTTCATTTACAGAATGGACTAGGCATAAATCTTACATGACACAATGCAATGGTAGGAAAAACCACTAGATAGTGGTGCAATTACTTACAGTTCTAATAGGAAAGGAAATCCATCAATAAGTCTAATGAGCTGGGATCTCTCATAGTTTGGCTTAGTTAAATTATAGTTTATTTCATGGTAGTATGCCACTATATGATAGTTAAGCAAAAGAACACATGGTATAGGGGCATAAATTCAACATACGGATAAAGTAGGAAAGCATGCCTATAACATAAAGGAAAAATATAAGAAAAATAGAGGAACTAACACATTGAAATGAGGGAAAATATTCCCTTTATATAAGAGAAGAGGATATGGAGGGAAAACTATTGAAGTTGGGAAATTTTGAGGAATTATGCCCAATGGTAAGGAATTTATCATTCACACTTCAAAAGACAACTAGACTAATATTGGAATGATCCATTAAATTCAATGAAAATATACCATGGATTGTCTTGTCACATACACTCACTTTAAGGGAAGTGGAGGAATGTTAGGAGTGCTCCAATAATTTAACAACTATGGAAAAAAGTGACACATCCCTTTGACATGATATATTACCGCTATTTTTGTGTGGCCTATCTCTTCTTTGGTGGTTCATCGTTCCTTTACATTGTTTTATAAATAACCTTTATTATCTACACATTTTATTGTATTATATATTTGACATGTTCGAATAACATGTCAAAAACAACATACCACTAAGTCAAAGACTCATTATGATCTAGTTAACCATTGACCTTTGGCTTCATACTTATTATACTCTAGTTAAACTTTGAGGATTAAATTCACACTTTGAATATTGACAACATTACTTATTAATCCCTGCCTCCTACCAGGGACTATAGCTTTTGGCTTGCGGTCAACTATCATTGACTGAGTATCACTTGTTCCTTTTTGGTTAATTAGTTGGTGCATTTTGTATCTTGTTCCCAAAGTTTTCATAAAAATGAATATTATTCCAATTTTTGTATAAAACAATTTTATTTTACTATTTTTTAAAATTTGTGATTTCAATTTATCATTGGTTAAAATCAGTTTGATTTGACTTAATTTCCCTGGTATGCATCCATTTTTTTAGTTATTTGTTGGGTTTTAAAAAAAATTAAAGAAACAAAATTAAGGAGTGGGAAATTTAAGAATTATCACGCTACTCATTATCCTAACATTGTAGGGCTCTGAAATTGATGCTTTGTGCGCAAGGTCTGCAGTTGATGGCATGTGTGCACCACCTCACCACCACAAAATCCTCTAGTCCTCTTCTTAGAAGCTTTAATAAAAAATACATTTCTGCCATTTCTTACTAGCATTAATATAGATCCGTCATTTTACACTAGCATTATGTACCCACCATGTTGGATCCTCAGGCCTTTGCCATTTTCAGAGAAGAACATATTGTAATTTTTTAGAGAGAAACAAATCTCTTCAAGTTGAGGAATTCTCCGATAAGATTTTCAATTTTTAATTCAAGGTCCTAGAGCCACATTATTGCAACTCAGATGTTGTATATGTAACGAACCTCCCTGTTACGACAACAACTCTGATAACAGGTGCAATTTTTTTTTTGTTTTAAAAGTGTGTGCGCGTGTGTAGAAAGGAACCAGATGCACTTGACTCTACGTCACCACCTGACGAATACCAAGATGCAACCACGATGATCACAACAAGAAGACATAAGACGCTCAACAAGTAACTGCAAGCATTAACGACCAATAGCCATGAGGCGCACAACACAAACATTTAACGACATACTGGGTTATGCACAGTACAAGCACAGAAGGAAGAATCCATAGTAGCATATATTAATATTTCTTCATAGGAAAGAAGGGCATTCAATCTTAGTTGTCTACTCCGAAGAGAGAGAAGTTCAGATAGGCTCCTGGCTGACTGCTCAGAAAGAAACTAGTAATCTCCGTTAGGTGTGTCGCAAGAGTGGAAACCATGCCTTTAAAGGGCTCGAGACTCTTGATATGGAACATGATTCCTTACACAAAAATAATCACACACACAGACTCATATACTAAGGTTACAAGGAGGTGTCTACATCCTGCCCGACACCAGCATACCACGAAATGCAAGCCAACCAAGTACTTCTAAAACAAGGACAACATAAATAAGAAGAACGACTACATCCTTTACGGAAGGCGTGTGACAAGGACTCTGACATCGACCAACCACTAGAGAAACTCATTGACATCAATTACATACCATATACTCCATTTGACTTTTATTAAGCGACAAGTTACCAACCCTGTCTTAAATAATGTACAATAATTAAATGCAATCCTTGTTTAAAATGAAATTACCGTAACATCACCCTAATGTAACCATATCATTGCCTTCTCCTTCACAATATCATTGCAATTAAATGATGATGACTTTACCTTTTGTTGATATTAAAAACAACAGAATTACCAAAACCTAACCCTAAATAACCATGTACTCAATTTTATAAATAGAATAGTATTGTAATTTAACTAAGAGTGGCTTATCATTACAAACATTGTAATAATAAAAATTGATGTTTAACACCACAATTTAAAATCAAAGGGAATACCTATTGTAATCAGATTGTAGCGAATTTTCATGTCAAGTTATATCGAACTAATATAAAGGCTTTTCATTACAACACATTGTAATCAATAAAATCGATGGTTAACACAATAATTTAAAATCAAAGGAATACCTATTGTAATCGGATTTGTAGTGAATTTTCATAGCAATGTAAATTGAACTAATATGAAGGCTTAATCAATTCATAACTATAAAAAGATATTAATTAAAATTCTATCATATTCTTTAACCTCATCCTATTCTGATAAAAAGGGAAAACTACACCATAATTAATCAAGTGCATTTGCTAACCGACACAACAAGATAGAATCAACACAGGAATAGGGTAAAGGCCGTCATTAATCTAACTAAGACCAAGAATCGGGGGCGCTTAACGATTAAAGGGGGAAGAACCCAAATACTCTTTGGTGCTGGTATCTCGTCGGCTGTACCCTACATGGTCAACAGACTCAGGCATTATTAAGACGCGGGCATGCTATCCAACTAAGCATACAATATCATGACGCATGAACAGTATAAAGATGTTGAAGTAAGTTGAAAATAAATTAAACAGGGTGCGAAATTTATACAATTTAATTCTGAATTACATAAAGTTTTTATACCATTTAATTTCCAGAATTATAAAACATATCATTACGGGAACTATGGATTTTAGGCATTTTAGTAATACAAGGGATGACAATCCATCTAAGCATCGATTCTGTTTTACAACTGAAAAATATAATTACTGAAACACCTGAAGGATTAAACAGAGTTAGCGAAAACAAGGGTCTGACCTGCCGGATTAGAACCAGCGACCTACGATGGAAGGCAAGTAGAAATTTGATTACTAAATGATCCCAAAATTAGATGCGTGGCACGTTAGAAATGGCAGCTTGCTTCACGGTACAATCCGTAGTTTTAAACAAACCTTCCCCGAAAATGTCTTCGTGATACGGTTCAGAAATCAAGGGAGGGATCCTGGTTTGTCTTCCCTACAATCAAGGGCGATCTAGAAAAATGAATGGGATTACAAGAAGGACCTCCTTTGAAGGGATCCCCGAGGTGAAGGAGATACGCTCAGCACACGCATTCACTACCATTTTGAGGTTGCAGGAAAGGTTTAAGGAAATCGGGTGCAAGGAGCTGGGTCAAGGTCCTCCCTGTGAGTTGAGGAGGAAGGAAAGACGTGGGAAGAACTGGTGAACCGGTAGCACCGGGATTGCACCTGGTCCATGCTAAGCCACAGCCGGTGTCCCAACTACCGAGAAGTAAGGGGCATCTTACCAAGCCATCTCCAAGAGGTAACGCTCAAATCGAGCTTACTGGAGGTTCGACCTCTTTCAACTGAGGAGTAGTAATCTACAGAGGCCGCCTGTGGCAATTCTAACACTCAAGATTGCACTGGAAGGCTCATTCCACACGCTCAGGGTATAATACAAGCAAAGAGGAGTGGGTCTAAGCACCTGATCAATTCTCAGACCAATGGGTTAAAGCATGTGGGAATTCCGTTAGCCAGAATCAACATTTCAGAACATCTTACCCAAACCAAAGTTTTCCAGAAACAATATCATTGTAACATACAAAAACGAAATACAACAGCTGAAGCAACATCTTTACTATAATACATCATAATCGCCGAAGTAAACAACTAGGAATTCTACTCTACTAAACACATGATCATACCGTTGCATTAACGCTCACCTCGATGACATCCACGTGCTCCGTGTCGCTCACGCTCCATGCCGCTCCTTCTCGCCGACCATCGCGACTACACCGGTACCTCGCAGTCAAACGCTAGGGGTACTCTGCTTCCCACTTAGCCCCCCGAGCCATAAAGGGGCCTCACAAATCCAGAAGGTATGCCTAGCTTCCCAGCTCCCCTCCAAGGCTGAGCTACCCTTCCAATACCAGCTGAGAAATCCCAACTCCTCACAAGCAATCAATCAAGTCCAAATCCGACAACGTACCCCTAAAACCCTAAAAACCCCCTTCTTTATAGAGTTTTGAGATCCCCCCCAACTTTATTAAATCACATTTTTATTTTTAAGTTTTAAGGAAAACCCTCCAAAATTCTTTGTCGTACAAGTGTCCTTCATCCCCCACATTTCTCCAAAATTATTTTCTTTATTACTTATTAATTGTCTAGGTTTCCTTTATTACCTAGTTTCCCTATTTTTATTAATCCTTCCTTTTTTAAAACCAAAAAGGTAAATTCACTAATTAATCTTTTCATTTTACTTTTATTTTCATAGGGCCCCCTTTTTTTTTCTTAAGGTTAAACGAAATTTTTATCTTAGAGAAGTTTTTAGACTTAGGTTTAGATTTTGAGTTAGGAGACAATTGGTTAGGGGAGTTGTTTAAGGATTTCTTAAGGTGTTAATGTCTTAGGGCCATCTAGGTTTATTTCTTCCTCATCAATAGTGTGACGTGCCCTTCAGGACGCACTACGTGCTCCAAGGGTGCCACTCACCTCGTTCATTTCTTTTGCACAACGTCCCCTTCGGGATGCACCACGTGCTCCAAGGGTGCCACTCACTTCTTGTGTTTCTTTTGCGCGACATGCCCTTTAGGATGCACCACGTGCTCCAAGGGTGCCACTCGCCGACTTGACTGATTGGTAGACATATATAACCCCTGGAGTCAACACTCCACTAGGTGAACTTGTGGGAGACTAAGGGCTCTAAGGAATAAGGCCCCCGCCTTATTGTGCACCCCTTAGAATCATCGTGAGCGACTGTCGCAGTCTGCCCTCATGACATCTTGGATCCTCTCAAACTAGGTAATTGTTAACCTACAGTTCGAGCCACGGTGGGAGTGCTAGTAGGCTGTGGCAGAGCTGCTGTCCACACCTCTCTCTCAACCTCTAAGGAAATCGTGTGTGGCCCCTTTACTCCATATGTGAGTCTGGTCGGAAAGCTATCGTCATCCTGCATCATCAACAATCGTGTCAGAACATGTCAATCATCAAATCATCAAATCAAATGAAATATCACAGTAAATAAATCAACCCAAAAGAACACTCCCTGACTCAATCCGGATTCCAAGGGGGTTCCACCAATGCCTCTGCATAATCAAGGTCCAAAACCTTGCACATTCAATAAAACTGAGTCAATAGCAACTTTCTACATCGAATAGTAAAACCTCATGTCGTCTATCATAATGCATCATAATCAAGTATAAATTTTTTAACATCAGAAATGTCCAGATCACTTGCGAGCAAGTGTCCTCAAATAATAAGTTTTCTTAGTGCGCCAGAGCGGGATGTTACAGTATATTATAGATAGATAATTACTAAACTTGTGGTATGTAGATTGTACATGATTCCCAAAACACTTGTAGATGATTCCTAGACCTGTGTAGATGGTTCTAATATCCCTGTTCTCATTGAAACAACTCAATAATACTTCATTTTTAGTTCATAACTTTAGATTTTCAGCTAAAAATATGGATTTGAAAGAAAACAATCTACTTAAAATAGGGTTTGATTTCTACACAAATAGCATACATGTTGGCCCTTGACCAGGTTTTGAGGAAACACTGGTCATGTTTGACCATTTTTGGGACTTCGACAGGATGGTCGAAGATGAAGCACCCAGGCGAAGCAGAGATCATGGGATCCCTGCCCATTTTGCAGGCTTTTTGAGATTTTAGGGTTTATGTAACGGGTATGGGATGTCATTCCATGGGTTTACCCATGCTTAGGCCCCTTTTTGTAATGTATAAATCAATAGTTAGGCGATGTAAGTAAAGGTCAGGTTTCAAGTTCATTGGCTTAGTTCATGACTAGAGGCTTTGTGCATCTGATTGTAAGAGGCTGTATGCAAATAGACTGTGTAAGGATTTGTTCTTTGATCTGATTATGGGAAGGAGCATCTGGTAGGGTGCGCATAGACATATTGTCATTTGTGAAGTTGGATTTGTGGTTTGGTACATGTAAGAATATTGGAAGAAGCTAATAAAGAAGAAGAGGAGTTGTTGGGCGTATCCCCACACTGGGGTGAACCACGTATATCCTATGTTGATGTGATTTGTGCAATGTTATTCATGGTGTTTATGTTTATGTTTTCTTAGTGCACTGTTCTTGATGTATAATGGATAGATCTATCAATTCTTAGTGCTTTATGATGTGAATGAATGTTAGATTTGAGATTATGCTAAGTAGTTAGAGGTGTTGATCTATTTATCACAATGTTGCTCTGTATTTAGATTTTAATCTGCGATGTGAATGGAAGTTAAGAAATAATGCATATTGTTAGATAAGTGCTATGTTAAGTATTTTGATCATCTATCTGTGTCCTATCTAGGTTGTAGACACCTAAGTCCTGCAATTCCCCCTAGATCTACCTTGGGTGAGACTTCATTTGCTTCGCAGGTGTTGCCAAAAGTGTCATTAGTTAGGGTTTTGTTGGTGTGTTGTTGAAGTGTTGAACCCTGGGTCTACCCCTATGTCCAAACAAATGGTTATGTTTCTGGGACCTGAAATTGTGATTGTTGAGAAATGAAGGAAAGAAAAATCTCTGTGAGTAGATCTTTCATTGTAGTGTGCAGTATTCTACTTGACTTGTGAATTTATGTGCTAAAAAAGGAGTTTGATCTGAAGAAAAGAGGTAAGATATTAAAGATTTGTGCTACGATAAAGGTAAGATAAGTGGGAATTTTTTCTTCTAAAGTATGGATCTAGGTATGTTTGATAGATTTGGTCCTAGTTTGAAAACTAGGGCACAACTAGAAGAAAGAAGATTTGAACTGAATAAATTTAATAGAGATAGTGAAAGATATGTTATTCCTATGGATAGAAAGAATTTTTGGACTAAAAGTGGATGCAGGATCCTAGAAATAATTTGTACAAATTGCAGGTCCATCACTGTGATCCTAGTGTGCAGTACAAAAAAGGTTGGAGATTGTTCAAAAGAAAGAGAGGATTAACACTATGTTATAATTGCATAAGAATGGGACATCATTCTAAGGAATGCCCTGGTATAGGTCCTATTTTTCATTGGTGTAAATCTGTCGATCATGAGGTTTTGTATTGCCCTAGAATGATTTCTAAAGTTGAAAAGATGGACATGAGACAAGAAAACCATGAAGAAGGTCAAGAAACTAAGGATATGCTATAAAACCAGAACGAATCAAAATCCATGTTATTATAGCTGAAAGAAACCTTGAATGATCACAGAGACATCCATTTACTAGAGATATTAAAAGACAAGAAGAACATAGAAATAAGAATATGAGACTTTGACATAGACTGTGTGCTAGATGAGGAAACATAGGTGAATCTTATGCTAGAAAATACTTGGGAAACTTTAGGAAAGCCAACTATGATTCCTTCATTGGGAAGGATATGATTGTTTAAAGGAAAGATGATCACCCCGTGTGTAAGATTTACTAACGTACCTATTATGGAGAATGGAGCATCGATCGAAAAAGAATTTGAAGTCATTAATTTTTGTGAGACCAACACCCCTTTTGCACTTTTGTTAGGAAAAACCTAGATTGAGAAATATCAGATTTGTAGGAAAGAAGAGGAGGAAGCTACAGAACAAAAACTGCAAGAATTAAGGGACTTCATGGCTAGGAAAATAACACGATCATTAGAAGAAAAAGAGGACAAGTCGAAGCGACAGAGGACCATAGAATTGGTTGTCGAAGTTGGAAGAATGCAGGAAGACTTAAAGAACCTATCTAAGCAGGAGAGAGATGCATCCGACCTAGAAATAGTAGGAGAAGAGGTATTACACTCAAACCCTTTAAAATGCCCTCAGTAGTGTGAAGCTACTATTCTAAGGGAATATAAGAACAAGAATGGGAAGATGAATCCAGGGAATAAGATCATAGGAAAGAAGGAAATAAATATCAGTAAGAAGAAAGCAAAGTTAGAAAAACTGCAGGAGGTTCTAGAGAAGACTTCGCAGAAGGAAGGCTTGCAGAACTTGAACATCGTCGGAATAACAGAACAACACAGACTGACACTTCACCATGACGAAGTTATATGACCATTGGAGGCATCCTGACCGTTAGAATGGCACTATAGAACGGTTAGAAACACAGTTATTTCCGGAAAAGATTTCCATTGGACCGATGAGACCACACCATAACAGATGGATTGAGGTATTCTTACCCATTGGAGGAATTCGTTATGACATTGTCTATTTATTACGTTGAATGTTGCAACAAGACCACTTTTGCAAACTGAAATATTTTAGCTAATAGAGAAGTGATTTCCTACTTCTTTGTGTTGTCTAGACGTTGCCATTGAGTTTATTACCTTGAGTATCTATTCGCCTACCCGAGTTATTTTCTTACGAGTGTGCATGTCGGGCGAATGTAGCGCAGTAGAGAAGTTTGTGGAGGATATCTTAATATACCTTATGGTTGAGAAATTAATGTCCACAAGAGTACAAGCCTCATTGACGGGAGGATTCCAAGCATCCCCCTCCACTGGATGTCGATCTGGGCCATCCCGAACCAGGACAGAGAAGAGAAGGAAGCACCACGATGATCTGGTGACTACAAAACAGATCTCATTGGTCTTACCCAAATACATCTGACCCTTGGCTGGTGTAGTTAGCTGTGACAATGTCCTAAGAAATTTTGAGTACACACTCATCACTGTGTACCTCTTGAAGGGATACACGCAGTAAGACCATAGTTTGGATTGATCCCAACTCTCAAGATAAGTGATTTCAACCTTGGTGACAAGAATAATTATGGGATGCTTGTGCCACATATATACCTGAAAAATATGACTAGGAAGAAGCCTAAGATAGTTCCCCAACTGTGGATCAAGGAGATTGTGAGATCAACCATCTTGAATATTATGAAGATCCCTCACTTTGGATGACATCAAGAGGTTAAGGCATGTGTTAAACTCCTCATGTCGTGATTCCATGGAGGGTACCTGTGGTTGGACAGGCGCATCACTATGGATCTGGCACTGATCCACCTCATTACTAGACTAAGCATGGAGGGACCAAACCCTCGAAAATTATACCCAGGAAAAATGTCAGATCTCTCCTTGGCGTAGTGCATCAAGGAGGTGTATGGCTATGTGGAGAAGGGGAAGCGAGGCTACAAGGTAGCCTCTATCTAGGATGGCACAGTGAACCTAGCTTGTCAGTTGATAGCGGTAAATATCATCAGAAAGAACCATCCTATGCAAGTAATAGGATTCGTAGTCAACCTTGTAGGAAAGTGCGTCGAAGGAATGCATATGAACTAGGTGAGATACCTCATCAATGGGTTGGAGAAGGACTGTCACAAAGCGCAAAACCAAGGCTACAAGTTCCACTTTACTTGGTTGTTGATATTAATAGCATTTGTCACTTGGGAGATGCCAGAGGGAGCAACATTCCCATAATTTGAACCATCAGAACCATTGGTAATGAAGTTCACCACTTTGTGGTATTCGAGCGACATGGCGAAGAAGTGAAAATAAAATGTAGTGTTCCAAACCTACTACTTACAGCTCAACCAGGCCATTGAATCCTTCCCCTGAATGATGTCGAATACACTCCATCGGTTCAGGCCACTCACAAAGTTTTGCATAGATTGACACTTCATATATATCATCATGCATGGGGACGAAAGCAAGGAGGAGTTACAACATTACTACAAGATGACCGAGGAAGATATGGAGGAGATAACCAAGGAATGGCCTACAAAATTCCTTGTACCAGTGGAGGATGCAGAACTTTCTAACTCTGATATCATTGGAATCCCATTAGTCACTTGGTTCAAACATGATGGAAAGGGAAGTGAAAAGAATAAGAAGGAAAAGGAGGAGTTGCAGGACATCGACAATGAGGAAAAAGACAACGCATCAGAGGAAACTGCGTCTGATTCACCTAGAAGAGGAGAAGGCGATGAATTAAACTGAGAGGAGGAAGGGGAAGAAGAAAAGAAAGAAAAGGGTGAAGTAACACTGCCAAAGGATCCCCTTATAGAGGTCAATATGTCAAATTAAAGGAAGGGTTCCCCCGAGAAACCCTCAGCGCGTGAGAAATCCCGAGAAACTAAGCCTCAGTCACAGACTGTACTCACAGTGGTTTCCTTAGAGGATATCCTGCAGAGACATGAATCCAAGAAATAAACAATGTACAATAGGATCGAGAAGGAACTGAAAGACATTCAACAAGCTCTCCAGTCGAGCCGCATAGTTTCCATCGTACTACCTTCAACAAAGAATGTAGAATTGAGGGATGAGCCTACCTAGCTATGTAGACTAGAAGATGCAATAGAGACTTGACTTCATTGATTCCAGGAAGAAAAGGAGAGGGCCACAAAGGCCTCGAGGAAAGGAAAGGAGGAGGCCTTAGACCAACTTCGGGTTGCACAACAAGAAAAATATGACCTTCGGGAAAAGTTTGAAAAGGAAAAAGAGAAAATCCAGGAAGAGAAAGACCAATTGCTGACGGAGCAGATTGGGATTAGGGAGGTAGTTAATAGATCACTTTTCTCTATGTCAGGATTGGCACAGAAGGAAGAATATACAACAAGAGCTAAGTAGGGAAGCTTGCTGAGGCCATTCAACATATCCAAGAAAAAGTAGCAGAGCTAGAACTTCAAGAAGTGCCCAGCACTTAGTAGGAAGTACAATATCAAAGGGAAGAAACTGCCAGGAGTGTAGTAAAAAGAATCAGGGTGTTGGTCACAGAGTGTAAGAAACTAAGTGACCAAAGTGCACAGACCTATAAGCTCCTTGCAGAAGACTCGTAGCTAAGAATATTGGAGGCATAAGTCCAAGAGGTGAAGTAATAGGTGTTGACTGTGCAAGCATAGTTGAAGAATCTTATGTCAATGGAGACGATAAAAAGGTTGCAAGAGTAGTGCGGATTTCAGAAGCAAGTCACTACCATCCAGAGAAGAGTTATGGAGGTGACACAACAAATCTAGCGAGTGCAGGATGAAGCATGGAGACTTTTTGAAGAAATCGAGGGAAAAGGATCACATTTGGAATAGGTGGTCATGACAACGGAACAACGCATGCAAGGACCTGTCATCAAGCAAGTACTTCAGGAGTTCGCTGAGTAGGAGACTCTCGAAAAGATGAAAGTTGAGGTAGCCCAAGGCCTTCAAGCCACTATTTCCTAGATCAGAGTTACTCGGTATGAGTCACAGGTGAGTGTTGGTCGAAGATGGAGTGCCTAGGCGAAGTGGAGATGACGAGATCCCCACCCATTTTGTGGGCTTTTTTGGATTTTAGGGTTTATGTAATGGGTATGGGATGTCGGCCCATGGGTTTTCCCATGCTTAGGGACCTTTTTGTAATGTATAAATAAGTATTTAGGCGATTTAAGTAAAAGTATGTTTTTAAGATGATTGTCTTAGTGCACGACTAGAGGCTTCATGCCTATGATTGTAAGAGGCTCTGTGCAGACAAGTTGTGTAAGGATTTGTTCTTTGATCTAATTAGGGGAAGGAGGATCTCTTCGGGTGTGCGTAGATCTCCTATCCTTTGCAGAGTTGGATCTGTGGCTTGGTACATCTAATAAGATTGGAAGAAGATAATAAAGAACAAGAAGAGTTGGTGGATGTAGCCCCACACTGGGATGAACCACGTATATCCTATGTTGATTTGCTTTGTGCAATGATATTCATGGTGTTTATGTTTATGTTTTCTTAGTGCATTTTTATTGATGTATGATAGATAGATCTATGAATTCTTAGTTCTTTATGATGTGAATGAATGTTGGATCTGAGATTATGCTAAGTTCTTAGAGGTGTTGATCTGTTTAACACAACATTTCTATGTATTTAGGGTTTAATATGCGATTTGAATGGAAGTTAAGAACTAATTCATATTTTTATCTAAGTGCTTTGTTAAGTATTGTGATCACATACCTTTGTCCCATCTAGGTTGTAGACACTTGAGTCCTACAACCCCCCTGCCTCTACCTCTGGTGAGACTTCCTCTGCTTCGTAGGTGTTGCTGAAAGGGTCGGTAGTTAGGGATTTGTTGGTGCTTTGTTGAAGAATTGAACCCTGGGTCTGCCCCTGTGTCCCAAAAATACCAGTAGTCTATTATGTTTGGGATGACATTCTCAAAGGAATTTTACCATGATTCCATTTTAATATAATCAACATCTGTGTAGATTAGTTGTAAAATCAACATCATATTAAGGAGGAGTGTATAGTGGTAGTTATAGAAAGAATGTATCCCGAGGTTTTTTTCACCATGTAGGTTAGGTGATCATTGGCATATGTTGTTGAGTGTAGTATACTAGATATAAAAAGTATGTAGAAAATAAATAAAATGCTAAAAATGGCAGAATAATCACCACAATAACACTGAAATGATATAAGAATAACAATAGAAATACCACTTTGATTCTGAGAGGAATGTTCATGGGCCTCTTTGAGGAGGAAACCTCCAATCGAGCAAAGCTCTATTACAATAATCTCCAAGAAAGGGTTCTCATACCCTCGACTCCTATTTATACTAAATATGTCTATCAAAAGAAGCATCTAGAGGAAGATCCTTCTAGAAGCGGAAGCTTCTATTAGGTTTTATTACGTTTGACTTATTCTATTTTATTCCAAGGCCTTATTAATATTGACCTTTATTACATCTGAATATATTTTTCTACCTATGTGTGGGTTAGGACCCTAACATGTCCTCCCCCTTAAAAAAATCCTTGTCCTCAAGGCTTGAGATGTGGAAATTGTTGCAGAATGGTAGTTGGTTCCCAAGTGGCATCTGCTGGAGTTGTATCTTTCCACTAGATTAACACTTCCTTGATGGTTCTCTGACGTAGGTTATGCTCACGCTGGTACAAAACTGCTTGTGGTTGTAGCCAAATGGATTCTTCTTCAACTAACTCAGGAAGGTTGGTTTGAATTTGGCACTTAGTTCTGATCAACTTATTTAAGCAGGAAACATGAAAAACAAGATGTAGCTTCGAATGCCTAGGCAAAGCTAATTGATAGGCCACCTATCCCACATGCTTGATAACTATACAAGGACCATAAAATTTGGGCAGTAGCTTCTAAAATTGCTCGACCTTGAGGGAATTCTTCTTGTAAGGTTGCAGGCAAAGAAACACCTGATCCCCTTCTTCAAATTGACATTCATAGCGACCTTGATCTGCTTGTTGCTTCATGTGATTTTGTGCCATGAACAAATTATCTTTGAGGGTATGGAGAATATCCTCTCAAACTGTAAGCGTTTTTTCAACCTCCTGGACCTTCGAGACACTAGGTAAGTATGAGAGAACTGAAGGTGGATTATGTCCATATACCACTTCAAAAGGACTCATGCATGTAGTTGTATGGTATGGAGTGTTGTACCAACATTCAACTAGGAGTAACCATTGAGCCCATTGATTTTTCTTTTCTGAGGCAAAACACCTCAAATATGTTTCCAAACACTTGTTGGCAACTTTTGTTTGACCATCAGTTTGGGGATGATAAACTGTACTGAGATGCAATTGGGTGCCTTGTCGCTTGAACAGTTCTTGCGAACAATTTCTTGTGAAAGTGGGGTCAGGATTAGAAATAATAGAGTGTGGCATGCCATGAATCTTGAAGACCTGATCCATGAAAATGTGAGCCACCGTGGATGCTGTAAAAGGGTGTTGAAGAGTGCAGAAATGAGCATACTTGGAAAGGCGATCAACAACCAGCATGATGACTAATTTATTTCCTGATTTAGGTAAGCCTGTAATAAAATTCATAGAGATGTCCTTCCAAATAGCATGTGAAATCGAGAGCGGTTGTAGTGTGCCTGGAAATTTGATTGTTTATCCCTTGTTGTGTTGACACACATCACATTCAGTGAAAAAATTGTGAATGTCGTGTTTCATACCATCCCAGAAAAAAGAATGTTTGACCCTATCATAGGTTCTGATGAACCCGGAGTGCCCTACTATCAGTGTAGCATGAAGCTCAAAAAGTACTGTGGATTTAAGCTTTGATTATTTAATTAAATACAAATGGACTTTGTATCAAATCTCATCATGGAGCCAAGAGTACCCTAGGGGAGCTGGAGAACTGGACTGCAATTGTTGGATCAACTGCGAAATTTTGGGATCTTGTAGCCATTCCTGGCGAATGTATTGGAGCCAATCTGGTACAATGAAGGAAAGTGAAAAAATGGATCCTTCATCTTTATATTTGTGGGAAAGTGCATCCACAACCACATTTTATTTTCCTTTCTTGTAAATGATCTCATAATCATAGCCAAATAGCTTAGTTACCCATTTTTGTTGCTCCAGGGAGTAAATGCATTGTTTCAGAAAATACTTGAGGCTTTGATGGTCTGTCTTAACTTGGAAGAATTTTCCCAATAGATAAGGGCACCACAAATCAACGGCATGAAGAATAGCCAACATTTCCCTTTCATAGATATATTTTCCCATATTTCTTTCAAATAGTTGCTTGTTAGTAAAGGCCAAAGTTCGACCCTCTTGCATAAGTACAACACCAATTCCTTTCCCTGAAGCATCACATTCCAAGAAAAAGTTCTTTGTGAAATTAGGAAGGGCCGAATAGAATGGTGCACATGGCCATCTTCAAGGTTTTAAAATCTTGAGAAACGACTATAGTGAAAGTGAAAGAGTTATTTTTTAGGAGAGCAGTGAGATGTGTTGCAATCTTTCTGTAATTCTTAACAAACTTGCGATAATAACCTGTTAAACCCAGAAATCCAAGCAAGCTTTTGAGACTCTTTGGGTGAGGCCAATATTGCATAGCTTCAATATTTTTAGGATCCACCTTGACTTCATCCTTGCCAACTAGATGACCCAAGTACTCTACTTCTGAGGCGCCAAAAGCACATTTAGGTTGTTTCAGGAAAAGTTGGTGTTGAGAGAGTAGATGGAGAACTCGATCCACATGAGCAAGATATTTTGTCCAGGTATTTCTATAGATGAGGGTATCATCAAAGAAAACTAAGATAAAATGACGGAGAAAAGGATAGAAGATATGATTCATGAGGTTTTGGAAGGTGGAGGGGGCATTACATAAGCCAAAGGGCATGACCAAAAACTCATAGTGGCCCTCATGAGTTCTAAACGAAGTCTTGGGAATGTCTGCCTCTTTCATATGTATCTAGTGGTAGCCCAAACGAAGATCAAGTTTAGTAAAGAATTGGGCACCACTCAGTTCATCCAAGAGGTCATCAATGACAGGAATGTGAAATTTATCTTTAATGGTAAGTTTGTTGAGGGCACGGAAGTTAGGACACATTCTCCAAGAACCTTGCTTCTTCAGGACTATGACCACAGGAGAAGAGTAGGGGCTCATACTAGGGTGGATAATTCCAACATTAAGGAGTTCTTGGACCATTTTCTCAATTTCTTTTTTTTGGGAAAAGGGGTGACGATACAGACGGTTATTGGGAGGAAGGCTTCCAGGTACAAGGGAAATGGAATTATCATGAACACCACGTGAAGGAGGGAGTCCCTGGGGAGTGGAAAAGACCACTTAATGTTTAGAAAGGATGGCTTGGACATATTTCGACACCAAGGGTGTTTCTATTGCTTGTATGGCATGGAGTTGAGAAATAACACGAGAATAAACCTTTTTGAGCATCATTTCCATGTGATGGGAACTAATGATCTCAGCTAAACTGGAGGTGATGCCTTGGAACTTGTATTGGTGGCCCTCCTAGTCAAATTGCATGGTTAATTCCTTAAAATCCATAATAATGGGACCCAAAGACCTTAGCCATTCTGCACCCAACACAATGTCACAACTGCCCATGTTGATAGAAAACATATGAGATTTCAAGTGGTAGCCACCAAATTGGAGACACAAATTTTCGCAACGCCCTCCAAATTTCATGGAGCCCCCATTGACAATCATGATTTGGAAATTATTGACGGCATGGATGTATCAATAAGTTTCTTGGGAAATGAGGCGATGACTAAAATTATGGATGCTTCAACTATCAACCAGAATGATGACCTTCTGATGCTTGATGTAACCGATTATCTTGAGGGTTTGGGGAGTGGAGAATTCAGTGAGATAATTCAGGGAAATGAAAGGTTCTACTTCAGGAGGGTCTTAGGGAGGGGTTATGTCAGGGGTTTCAGGTGACTTAGACACAAAGGGAGTTTCAGTATCCTCTTCTGAAATATCCTCATAGATGTCCATAAACAACTTTTGTTCCGTACATTTGTGGCCCAGGAAACATTTGTCATCACAATTATAACAAAGGCCTTTGAGTTGGCGTTCACCCATTTCAGCCCTGGTCAATTTTTAGATATTTAGTGGAGTGGAGGGAGTAGTAGGATTTACTGGTTTAGAATGAGGGATAAAGGAGGGGTTACAGTTCTGAGAATATACCACATGTGGTGTTTCTTTATCTCTTGTAGTAGCCTCCACCCAACTCGGAGGCCGAGCCATGAGGACATGGGCCCAAATCTCATCCTTGAGGACACTGATAAAGTCTTCCACTATTCCTGATTGTTACAACTTTTTCAAATGACCTAAATGGTTGGTGTCATTGTCAAACCATTCATAAAGCTCTACCACAAAGTGTGTCCAAGCAATATACCCTTGACAAGAAGTTTTTATCCATTGCCACCATTGCCAATGTTCTTGATCTAGATGGAGAACACCATACCGGAGTTTGGACAAGTCATCTATAATGCCATATAAAGAGAAATAATGTTCCATTTGGGTTACCCAACCGGTGGGGTCCGAGCCATCAAATTTGGTCACATCCACCCGCGAAAGGCATAGGTGACGTTGAAAGTGATGGTTCTGAAAGTTATGGGAATGAGAGGAATGTTCAAATTTCGTATGTGGAGGTGAGGAAGAGGAAGGGTTATCTGTAGAGATATGCAGTTTGGTGCAGAGTGTCAAAAAGACAGATTCAAGCTGGGTGGTGAGGTCTTGCTTGATTTCCTCCATTGAAGAATGCATGGTTGTATTGATGGTGAAAACATTGGCATTGAGTTGTTTTACTTCTTGTTGTGTCTCGATGAGACAATATTGCAAGGTGTTGAAGTGATCTTCCAAGTCTTAGCTACGGGTATGGGCCATGAGGATGGGGGAACTGAAAAGGGACGGGCAGGGTAAAACATTTTGTCAAAAAATGATATGTGTGAATGTGATATGGGTGAAGAGATGAATCCAATGGAATAGGTATCAAATAATGGTGAATAGTATGATCTAAAGAATATTGCAGAGTTATACTCTAGTCTGAAGAATACACCAGAGAGGAAATGCCGAAATGCTTAACCAGAAAGAAATGTGTATTTACTTGGCAACCCGAACACAATTGTGCGGCAATAGATATTGTTTTTTTTAATTTGTTTATGTTTCTGTCCCCAAGGGTTAGGTATTAAAGGGTTTTATAGACAAGGGTTTTCCCTATACTATAGCTCTCTGATATACGTGTGGGGTCCAATAGTAGTACTCAGCCCAATATCTCAGGCAACTAACTAACGAGGATAGACCATACCCTTAGTTGTACTACCCGACTACCCAGGTACTAGAGAGTATCTTCCCGATTTCTATTCTCAGTGGCACTATAGTAGTCAGGAAGCCGATCGGTTTATCTAAAGAGGGCTTCAGGAAATCTAGGCCGATCCGTACACAGGTGTTGTCTGATGTGCTACCACTCGAAGGGGTACCAATAGGGGTTACAAGGGTGGCCAACAAATGTGCGCTTAAGAACTACTTGTATTTCTTACATGCATGAATCCCTTAACCGCGGGTTTATGCACGTAATGAAAAATCTCTATGGCTTAAAGACATTAGAATATGTGTCTACCCTGAAAAAAAAATTACCCACAATTTATGCCAAGGAAAGTGCTCCAATACCACTTGTAGTATACCATATATAAAAGTATGCAGAATAGAAATAAAATGCTAGAAATGGAAGAGTAACAACAATATAACCAGAATAAACACCACAATAACACTAAAATGATATAAGAATAACAAAAGAAATAACACTTTGATTCTGAGAGCAATGTTCATGCACCTCTTTGAGGGGGCAACCTCCAGTTGAGAAGAGCTCTATTACAATAATCTCCAAGCTAGGGTTCTCATACCGTCGACTCGTATTTATACTAAATATGTCTATCAAAAGAAGCATCTAGAGGAAGATCCTTCTAGAAGCAAAGGATTCTATTAGGTCTTCTTACATTCGACTTATTCTAATTTATCACAAGGCTTTATTAATATTGACCTTTTTTACATCTGAATATATTGTTCTACCTATGTGCGGGTTAGGACCCTAACATTGAGGCTTCCTGGCCTCTAGTGACCATGCTAGTCCTTGTGGCTCATCGCTCGACTTCTTGAACTATAATTTCATCACTTAGTTCCACAGTCTTATCATCTGCCCTCATCGCAACCACCTCCAATTCCTGTCAATGCAAAAATAACAATTCTTCCAAATTACAAAATTAAAAAATTAGTCCAACCACACACTTATTTGAATGAGTCCAAATATCCCTCATTGACAATTTTGATAATTGGTGATCGAGACCAAAGTTCAATGTGAATTATATAATGGATACATTTGGTGATAGTATTGGGTTTAAGTGAAGTAAAACTAGAAATGATTTATTATTATGCAACTAAAATAACTAGAATGATCTATCCTCATATTTATAAGGAAGCAAAAGTACAAAAAAGAAAAGAAAAGTGACTTCATAAGTTATCTGTCAAATAATGCTCATGTGAAACATTTTATTTCCATTCTAACTTGTTTCCCTCTAGTCTATCAGTTCTTGTCTGATTTAAATATTAACAGGCCCAAATTTGCTAATGAGAGCTGACAATTTTAATCAAAATGGTTTTCTATTCCACAAATAAGAGAGGAAAAATAATATTCTCTAACATGTGAACCGTGACCTTAGACCAATTTTTAAGGTTGATTATGATTCCCTTTTGCAAAGGATGGAATTTTAGAAGCCAAATTTACATGACTCTAACTCTATGATGACTTAGTAATAGCACGACTCAATAAAAGATCAAGGTATATGCACTCATAAATTTCAATGAACACAAAATCACCAAAACTCAGGAAACCTTAGCCAATTTATTGAAAACAATTTTTTCTAAATTCTAAACGATCTTGACTAGGAGTTTCGAAAGATTTTTTCGAGCACTGGGAGGATGGTAGAGCAAACAATGAGAAATAGAAGTTTCGGTTGCTCTAGCTGATATCCATAATTTAGTAATGAAGAGTAAGAACTTGATGATAAATAGTGAGAGAGAGCATAGCTTTCATATCGAGAAGTAACTAGGATGGATATAGATCGAAAGGATTGTCATTTTTAGGAATACGTCCTCTTCTCTTCTTTATAAGGTGCCTTGTACCCTACAACTACTATATTTTCTTATCCTGCTAGTTATCACACTATTACATTTGGGTCAAATTCCGACGGTGCGTTCGATGAAATTGCTAGTTTATATTGCCGGGAGAACAATAAGCAGTGGAACCCCTCAAACGTAGTTTCACATGATTTCACTTTTCTTACCCCATAGGTATCATCTCTATTGCGACGTTTAAAAGAACACATATCATCTAGGATTTGACTGTCCAAACCCCATATATTTGTCGCTACAGCGATGACAGAGACATTGAAATTTCAACGTCCCATTTTGATGGTCTCCACAACATGGACGCCATGTGCACGACGTTAGGGATGTCATAAGACTGACCACTAGCAACGTCGGTGGAGAGACAGTGAACTATATACCAAAAATAATGATGCCATGTGACTAAAGTTAGGGACATTGGAAGATCGATCACTGGAAATGTTGGTGGAGTGACGACCAACTATATACCAATGACAAGGATTCCAAGTGATCGACGTAATCAAACATCGAAATATCGACAACTAGAAATGTCTATGCAGAGACAGTCAACTATATACCAACAAAAAGGATGCCATGGGACCAACATTAGGGACATCAAAATCCTAGAAGTTGGAAACATCGGTGGAGCAATGATCATCTATATGCTAACAACAAGGACACCATGTGACCAACGTTAGGGACGTCGGAAGACCAATGACCTGTAGGTGTTTTAAAAAAAAATGAGCTCTTTCCCTTCAGCTAATGGGTTTGGAAACTAGATAAAATAAGAGAAGGTTTAAATACGGCAGGGAAAAGTTAAATGTGGTGGAATATGCAAGTTGATCGGGCCCGAAATGTCATTTATCATGTGTAATGATCCCAAGCCAAATTCTTTCTTGGAATCACTAACTAATACTAATTTATTGAGTTATTAAGTGCATACAAGATTCATTAACACATGGAGATCACAATATACTCAAGATGTAGAAGCACAAGCAAAGATCTAACCTTTTTATTATGAGCAATGTAAGATCAATACAATAGATGGCCAATCTGGCATAAACCTCATATGGTCGTACAAGAAATAGATATGAGCTGCTACAAAATGCTCCCGCTAATACAAAATAATGCCTCCAAAGGCTGAATAAGAAATGAATATCAATACAAGCATATCTGAATGCCAAACTCTCCAGCTGAAGAATGCCACGCTCCAATAGAAGGTTGAAACCCTCAATAACTCAACCCTACTGCCAAAGCTGTCCAATCACCCTAAGAAATATGCCAATTAATAGATTGGGTGATGGTAAGAATAACTCAGGTGCCTGAATCTCCAAGATCCCTCTCAATCTTTGTAGATCTGAATTTCCCACTGAATGGGATGCCCACTGGATGACTAAAACCCTAGTTGGTTCGGCCCTGATGAAGGTGGCCTCCAAATGCTATGAAACTCTCCAGGAATATAGATCGGGCGATGGTAAGAATAACCCAGGTGTTTGAATCTCCAAGCTCCCTCTCAATATCCATAGATCTGAATTTTCCACTGAATGGGGTGCCCCACTAGATGACTAAAACCCTAGTTGGTTCGGCCCTGATGAAGGAGGCCTCCAAATGCTCTGAAACTCTCCAAGAATATAGATCGGGATATGAGAATCTCGTGGGAGAAGTTTCAAACTCAGATCTCAAGCAGATCTCCTTAGATCTGAATTTTACTGAATTACAGGACGTCCCCTATGGCTCCAAGACGTCCCAATCTGCAGACAAATGTAGAACAATGATAACCCTCCAGAAAATCCCTCAAACTGATGATCCTGCCCCTATAAACAAAACCCAACTATTGGAATGGTCCTAGGCCCTCAGGATAAGCTGGATCGAACCTCCTTCGATAAACTGGCCCTGAAACTAGAATGGTGTGGAGGAGTCTTTCATCCTCGAGACCAAGCTGTGGAACAAGGTGAGTGGATATTTCACCACTGAGTTTCTC
>JZKD02S1773190.1:374873-391367 GCA_000966675.3 Picea glauca | reverse complement strand
TTGTTAACATTCTTGGGTGTCATTCATTATCAACTAGTGCATGTGTGATGCAATATGCAATTTTTGTAGGAAGAACTTGTTATGTTGTACTTAGTTGAATAGGTTGTGTAACCTAGAAATACATTACGGATGGTTGGGAGTGTTTATATGAGTGTATAACACATCAATCAACATATATTGGAAAGGGTTAGAATTGCATTGGTTTTCAACTGTGCAGAAGAATTCTGCCTCCTTCCCAACATGGTATCAAATCCTAGTTTGATATCATTCTGGAAATTTATAAATATGTATCAAGAGTACATGTATTTTGGTTATTAATCAAGGGGGAGAATTTTGTTGACCTCTTCAAGCATTCCCCTATTATAGATCACGTGGGATGGATATAACTACATTGTTCCAGTTACAAAATGTGTTAATGAAACATAGGTTATTGAATATTGTAGATAGTAAGGAAGTTTCTCCTACTGAAGAAACACACTGATTTAGTGAAGTTTGAGGCACATGTTGAGGATGCATAGTATATCGTAATTTCTAGTAGTGTAGATCATATCATTCCTCAAACTAGGAACATGAAGAGTTCACATAATATATGAACCGCACTATAGAATTTGTATGAGATCTTGAATAAATTGAGAGTCTTTACTTAGGTAACCAGTTGTAAGTTTTGAAACTTGGTGACAAAAATAATGTTGTTGACTATGAGATACACATCTAGCTATGGTGACAAAAATGATGTTTTATCACTCATCCCTTTATGTTTTATCACTCACCAAAAATAATTTCAAAAGGAATTGATGATAATTCCTTTTGAAATTGAGCTATCCTTTCATCTTTTGCATGCATCTCCTGCATCAATTTCTCTATACTTTTCTTCGGTCCTTTTATTTCTCCTTCCTTAAGGCTAACTTGTGACATAGCCTGAACAATTTATTCAGTATTTGATCCAATTTCTACAGTAGGAGTTGAAACTATAGCCTTATTTAGAAATTTTGTATTTTCCCATGACCATTTCACCTTTTCTTGTTCCAACTGCAACACCTTAGACTTGTAATCTAGTGTCTCTTGACAAAGTGTTTTCTTTTCCTATTCCAGAACTACCAATTTTGTTGTTTGTGGATGCTCTATAGCAGGAATTTTCAATCTCTTCTTCAAACATTGAATTATTTTGTCTTTCTCATCTAATGAACACTTCACCCCTTGGGAACCTTCAAAATCCAACCTCTTAACCTGAGTTTTCCAAGATTTGTTAGATTCCTTTTCTTGCCTCAATTGTCTTTCCAATTTTTTTTCATAAGATGACAATTTTGAATTCTTCAAGTTCAAACTCAAGTAATCAGAATATAACAGGTCACTAGTTTTCTTGTGGAATTTGACCTTTTATGGGGCACTTATGTTGTCATATTTTATCTTTATCTCATAAAAATTTTCTTCTTCTGCAACTGCGATGTTAAAGGTCTTTTTTTCAACATCTCTTACTATGAACAGAGAATATTTATGTTGAGATATTTTTTCCACCTCAGGGAATAAATCCTTAATCTCACCCAAAGATATATTTCTCTTCTCAACATATTGTTGAAAATACTAAGACAACTGAGAGGGGGGGGGTGAATCAGTTGATACTGTTCTTAAACAATTTATGACTATTCAAAAAAAAAATTCTTTTCCAAGTGACCATTAATATTATATAACATATGAACAACATGAATAATGAAAATCAGTCACACATAAGATATACACAAAGACATATTTTCATGAGGAAATCCATAAAGGGAGAAAACCTCTTCTTCTTCAAATGATAGGTAGTCTTTTAAGTTCTATACATCATATATGTTTGAGAACCAACTCAAAGTGAGGCTACTACCTTTGTTTTACAAGCTCCAACTTTTTGAGAGAACCAACTCTCTGGTTTCTCTAGCACCCACTAGAAGGAAGAATCAAATCCTTGAGTGTTCTAGCACCAACTGGATGAAAGCACGAACTTGTTGAGATCACCAACTCTCTGATTTCTCTAGCATCCACTAGAAGGAAGCAACAACTCCCTGAGTGTTTCAGCACCAACTGGATGGAAGCACCTACTTCCACTTATACAAGCACCAAATCTGTGATTTCTCTAGCACACACTATAAGGAATCATCAACTCCCTAAATGTTACAACACCAACTGGACTTATACAAGCACCAACTTGCATACAAAAAGCTCTGTGTTTTCCTCGAGCACCACCCTGCCACCCTGTTTTTTTAGCCAGAACTAGATGGAAGATACAAATTCCAATATTCAAGAACCAACTTGAATATCAGAGGGCCATAGTCCTCCCTAGCACCACCCAACCTCCCTTAAAATAAATAAGTGATTTAACAACCAACAAAATAGGTGTTACAATTCTTACCACTTCTCCTATGTTCAACAATTCTTCTTTGCTTTTATCCGTTCTGCAATTCTTCTCTGCTTCTATCTATTCTGTGGTTTTTCTCTGCTTCAAACTATTCTGAAATTCTGCTCTTGCTTCTATCTGTTCAACATTTATGAGTTTTATCTCACAATATGCATACTGTAATTTTTACCCTTCTTACAGTTCAATTCATTTTTACCTCAGAAAAACCAACCATACACAATCATTGCATGTCACTCTTATGCTCTCCTCCAAAATTAGATACACCTCAGATCTCGAGGAAAAATGCCTCAGCAACTGAATCGCCAAACATCCAAGAACTATGATTCAGTTCTGCTAACTGAATAATTAACCGTGAGGTGAGACAATAGCCCTTCGATCAAATTCCATTTAACCAGCACTGTTGGATTAAATCCACAGAATCTTGCGTTTATCCCATATGCCCACTAGTTGTGACCACGGGCCTAATCAAGAAGCACTTCAGTTTCACATTTCACGAATTTTGTTGCAGGTCACATTGACTCTTCCAACTCTCGATCACTAAATGGAGCCTTACAACTTGCAAGCTCCTTCCTTCACGTGCTCACGACGATGACCAAGAACTTATCCATAAAGAGATTTCATGATTTCTGATTCGGGGATTCTGTCATGATTCTCCTTGACTCCTTGACTCCTAGTACCAAAAATGGATCCTAGCTATGCTAGCTCCTTCCCCTCTCATGACCACCAGTGGTGACCATAGCCTACGCCAAAAGGCATTTCACAATTTCTCATTTTGGCATTCCTCTGATGAAGGGTCTCAACACTCCAAGTTGCGATACTTGAAATGGAGCTTAGCAATTAGCTCCTTCACTTAAGCCTTCATCGATGTGACCATAAGTTATGACCAGGGGACAAACATGAGAGTGTTTTGCGATTTCGCATATCGGTGTTTCTGTCGTGAGTTGCTTCCTTGACTCCTCCAACTCTCGGTATCCGAAACTCCAAAATGGAGCCAGATTAACAATCCATGCTCTCCCTTGATCAATGAATTCGATTGAACTGTGGTTTTGCATTTCACAATTTCAAACGATAGAGCTCCTCCTTCCTTTGACTTTCCATTCAGTGAAAATCTGACCTCTTGCCACATGTAGTCTGCATCCAATAGTCAAGAATGTTTATTGCAATTTCTCATATCGCAAGTTTGAGGAGTTAGAGCATCTCCTCCTTTTGGATTTCTTGATTTGCGAAACTATGAAACAGAGTTTTTGTCGTGCCCTGATCTTTCACCACGTGTCCTTCTTGCATCAATGGTCCTCCTTCTTTCGGGACTTTTTAATATCGCTTCATATTGTACTTAAAGATTGTTCTCCTTCTTCTCGAACCAACGATGGTCAGTCCTCACGCTCAGATCCAACATCTGAGATTTGTTCCCCTCTTTTGCATGTTCCACCTATTTGTATTCAGATATGACGGTCATCGAGAACTCTGAATGGGTGTTCCAATTATCACTTTTTCTCTTCACTGTTGATCTTACCATTCCATCATCATTGCACTGTTGATCGTGCTAATCTCACCATCAATCACAATTATGCACACATTTCCTTCTGTCTATGAGTATGCCAAGCCTTCTATCTATAAGTATGCCAACAATCTCCCCCTTTGGCATTGATGGAAACCTTGTACCTGAGGAACTACACTCTGCACTCTTTGCCTAGACTGTTATTCTTCCTGTTGAACATGCAACCAAACATATCACTGTATCATCCTTACCAAACTACTTACCACACTTTTTCTCCCCCTTTGACATCAATTTCAGAGAAGAACCATGCTCCCCCTGAGCTATTGTCGTACATCTCGAAGGTATTAGATATGTTACAATCACATACTTCCCCTGACAACTATGAGAAGGTTAGAAATACAATAGATATTCAATAAGTACTCCCCATGACTAGGTGAACAAATTAGATGAAAGAATTTATAACCACCAACTTCTGTGGAAGGAATATAATTTAGCTGAACAACTATGTTTGTAACTTGTTCTTTGAGAAAATGGTATTTTATTGGGATATGCTTAGTCTTGGAATGAAGAAAATGATTCTTGTAGACACTAATGCCACTGGTGTTATCAAAGTGAATTGCAATCAAATCAGTATAATTTGCCTCAAATCTGCAAGAGTTTGGATCATCCATAAAATCTGAGCGCAACAAGTGGCAGCAACAAGGTACTCTGCCTTTGTAGTTGATAAGGAAATAGATCCCTGCTTCTTACTAATCCATGCTACCAACAAGTCACCCAAGAAGAATGCACCTCCACTGGTTCTCTTTCTCTCATCCACACAATTTTCCCAATCTGCATCTAAATAAGCAGTTAGCTGAAAATTCTGATTTTTTGGATACCACAGACCATAATTCATTGTTCCCTTCAAGTATTTGAATATCCTTGTTACAACTACCAAATGAATTTGTTTAGGAGCAGACTGATAATGACCTACCATTCCAACAGGTTGTATTATATTAGGACAGGATGCTGTGATGTACATAAGACTACGTATCATTGAGCGATATGTCCTTTGATCAACATCAGGTGAAATATCATCTTTACTGATCTTGAAACCAACCACCATAGGTGTACTAATAGAATAAGAATCTTCCATCTGAAATTTCTTCAACATCTCTTTCAAATATATTTCTTGTGAGATAAATATTCTTGAAGAACTTTGATTTACTTGTAAACCAAGAAAGTATGATAGTTATCCTATCATGGACATCTCAAACTCTATTTGCATAGATTTGGCAAACCACTGGACAAATGATTCATTAGTACAGCCAAAAATAATACATCTACATAAACCAAAACAACTAGTAAATTATTAGCTTTAGACTTAATGTAGAGATTGTTTTCAATAGTACCTTTCTTGAACCCTTTCTCCTGTAAACATTTGTCCAGTCTATAATACCAATCTCGCGGTGCTTGTTTCAGTCCATATAAGGCCTTTTTCATCTTGTAAACATAATCAGGATTATTTTTCAATGAGAATCCTTCAGGCTACTCCATATATACTTCTTCCTCTAGATCTCCATTAAGAAATGTTGACTTAACATCCATCTGATACACTTTAAACTTATTATGACATGAATATGAAAGAAACATTCTGATGGCTTCCAATCTTGCCACTAGTGCAAAAGTTTCATCAAAATCCTGACCTTCAACTTGTCCATACCCTTTATAGACCAATATGGATTTATTTCTAACAACTTGTCCTTTTTCATTCATTTTATTCTTAAACACCCATTTGGATCCTATTACATTCTTATCTTTGGGTCTAGGAACAAGCTCCCAAGTATTGTTCTTCTCAATTTGATCAAGCTCTTCATTCATATCTCTAATCCAATCATCATGCTGGATGGCTTCATAAAACATTTTAGGTTCAATCATAGATAGAAAAGCAATCTGAGATTGTTCTGAGTCTTTAAATAATTTCCTTCTTGTCTTAACTCCTTTATTTATATATCCGATTATTTGATTTTCAGGATGATTCTTTTTAACAATTTCGAGGGGAGGTTTTGTTTCTTTTTGCTGATTTGTGTTAGCCCAAGTATTCGTATCTTCATCTGATTCATATTCTTCCATTTCTGATCCTTGGACCTGTTCATCTTCATCTTCAAATATATCTTTTGTGCTTGGTTCAACACTTCTTATATTTCTGACTGAGACTTCTTCATCAACTTTATGTCGACACAATCAACCAATTTATGCATCCTTTTATTGTAGCATCTGTACCCTTTACTGTTTGTAGCATAACCTAAGAAGATACCTTCATCATCCCTATCATCATATTTCCCAATATTTTCATCATTATTCTTGATATAACATTTACTCCAAAAGACTTTAAAATTATTGATTGAAGCAGGTCTTCCAAACCATAGTTAATAAGGAGTCTTGCCACTATGTGGCTTGAGATGAGCTTTGTTAAGGATATGAATAGTTGTATGGATTTCTTCCACCCAATATGTCTGAGGTGTATTCCTTTCATTCATCATTGATCTTTCCATTTGTTGTACATATCTATTTTGCCTCTCAACAACTTCATTTTGTTGTGGAGTCCTTGGGATTGTGTACTCTCTTTTGATCCCATGTTTATCACAGAACTCTTTGAAGTTCCATGAGCTAAACTCTCCTCCTCTATCAGACCTTACTACTTTCAACCTTTTTCCTGATTGATTCTCAGTTAGAGATTTAAACACTTTGAATTTTTCAAATGCTTTAGATTTTTCCTTCAAAAAGGCAACCCATGCTAGTCTAGAATAATCATCAATAATCAACATAAAATAGTTTTCTTTTTTTGCACCTTATTTCCTTGATGGTCTGCATAAATCCATATGTACTAACTGGAGAGGTTTTTCTGTTGAAGGGAAGTTTTTAGATTTGAATTGTGTCCGAGTAAGCTTTCCTATCTAGCACAGTTTACAAACAGAATCATATGGATTTGATATATTTGGAAGATCCTTTACTTCCCCATTGTTTCTAAATTTGATTATATGATAAAAATTTAGATGTCCAAGTCTCCTATGCCATAGCCATCTTTCATCATACTTTCTTAAGTGGCATTCTTCTTTTTCTTCTTTTAACACATAGACATTGTTTTATGTTCTTATCCCTTTTGGAACCAACTGTCCTGAATACACAGACTTTATTTTACAATCTTTAGAAGTAAAAACCACTACACATCCTTGGTCATAGACTTTAGTAACACTAAGCATATTATGTTTCATACCATCTACAAATAACAAATCTTGAGCTTTTCCTTTTCCATTACTCAGACTTACCATTCATTTACCTTTTATTTTTCCTGGTGCATCATTTCCAAAAGTTACATTTCCTGATTTGTTTTCACTTAGAGTTAGAAACTTACTTTTGTCTCCAGTGATATGTTTGTAACATCCACTATCAATATACAAGGGATTATTTTTTCTTTGGGTTGATAACACTAGTCCACACTTGTCATCTTCTTTCTTCTTCCAAACCTTGAAATTTTCAGCAGCATGATTCAGATCTAGCTTAGAGTTCCTTAAGAGATAGTCTACAACTTTATGTCCATAATTATGGTAGTTGTAACATTTTGGTTCACTGAATAATAGATCATAATGATTGTTATGATCATAACTTTTGTTATGTTTCACCTGTGTCTTTCTCCCAGTCATCACATGACTTATAATCTATGCTTGTTTGTTGCTTGGCTGTCTCAATCTTTGTGGTGGCAGATAATTATTATTTGAAAAACTTGATTGTTCATATCTAAATCTTAAAGAACAATTCATAGCTTTGTGACCAAAGTTAGAATAGAAAAAACAATATCCATAGAAAAATCCTTTGTACCTGGTAAAAGACTGTCTTCTTTGAGTGGGTCGATTTCTTTCATGTTGATAGTTTCTTTGATCTACAAATTTGGTTTTGGTACTTTTTCTTTCATTCCTTCTTGGTGGTTGATTTTCTTTCTTTGTTTCTGCAAAGTGGTTGTTGTCAATGATTGTATATTTGACAAACTTGATGGGTTCTATATTACTTGGATGATCACTACTTGATCCTTCTTCATAGCCCAAGCCAACATTCAAATTTGGATTCCTTTTCGGATTTAGAATGGAAGTTAATTCTTCTTAGGGTTTAATACTTGACATATTTTGGTGATACAATGCCTTAAACTTCTCCATTTCTTTTTTGGTTTTTACTATCTCTTCTTCTAAGGATTAACAACTTTGTTTCTTCTCTAATAATTTTTGTTTCAGAATGTCTTATATTTTCCTTGCCTCTTTTAACTCCAATTTTAGTAGAGAAAAGTCTTCATCGGGTTTTTTATCATTTATTTTAAACTACATCAACAACAATTTTTGTTTTCTCCTCTTACATCTGAGTCTGTCAATTTCTTCCAAAGAATTGATTAATTAACCTTCCATATCCACCACAGCTTCTTCGTCATCCATTTCACCTCCCAAATGTTCATCACCAAGATCTACCATAGCCATAAGAATAAAATCATTCACTTTGTCTTCACAGGATGAATCACTATCTATGTGCTATGATGAGTTGTCATTGTTTGCACGCAAACTTTTCTTTTTACTATATTTATTAAATTTGTATTTCTTTTCACCATCAGATTTCTGATCCTTTTTCTGGTGAGGACACTTACATGAAAAATGACCTATCTTACCATAGTTAAAACATTTGAAAGGGAGTTTGCCTTGATATTTTCCTGATCCTTTCTTTAACCTTCTCACAAATTTTTCTTCAATATCATCTAATTCTGAATCAGTATTCTTGTCTGCTTTAAAATATGCTTCTCTAGTAATGGATTTATATTTGCTAATTCTCATTTCATATGCAGTTAGAGTTCCTAGGAGTTGATCAATGGTCAGAGTTTTAGGATCATTTAGTTCTTCTATTGCAGAGACTTTTGGATTAAATTTATCAAGCATAGATCTGAAAATCTTCTGAACTAAAAATGATTCTTCAATTTTCTCACCAAGACCCTTCATGGCATTCAAAAGATCTTCAACTCTTAAAAAATACTTGCTGACTGTTTCATCTTCATTCATCTTTAGTTGTTCAAACTTCAATCTATATGTTTGAATTTTGACATCTTTTAACTGTTAATAAGTTTATCCTTCATAATTTTTAATAAGTTTAGCCCACATTGCTTTGGCAGTTTCAAGATGCATAACCTTTACAAACTCAGCTTCAACAAGTCCATTCAAGATAACATTCATTCCTTTATCATTAAATCTGAATTCTAACTTATCATCCTTGGAAGCTAGCACAACAGGCTTTACATATCCAGTCTCTACTACATCCAAAACATCAACACCTAAGGCCATTAAGTATGTTCTCATTCTAATATTCCAGAAGGCAAAATTTGTTCCATCAAAGAGAGGAGGCTTATTGGTTGAAGTCCCTTCGTGACTTGTCATGTTTAAGCATATAGATCTACCTTTAAATAAAGGAACCGACTCTGATACCAATTGTTGAAAATACTAAGACAAGTGAGAGGGGGGGGGGGGTGAATCAATTGTTACTATGCTTAAACAATTTATGACTATTCAAACAATTTTTAAACTCTTCCAAGTGACCATCAATATTATATAACATATGAAAAACATGAATAATGAACATTAGTCACACATAAGATATATACAAAGACATATTTTCACAAGGAAACCCATAAAGGGAGAAAACCTCTTCTTCTTCGAATGATAGGCAGTCTTTTAAGTTTTGTACATCATCTATGTTTGAGCACCAACTCAAAGTGAGGCTACTACCTATGTTTTACAAGCTCCAACTTGTTGAGAGCACAAAATCTTTGGTTACTCTAGCACCGACTAGAAGGAATCATCAACTCCCTGAGTGTTCCAACACCAACTAGATGGAAGCACCTACTTCCACTTATACAAGCACCAACTTGTTGAGAGAACCAACTCTCTGATTTCTCTAGCACCCACTAGAAGGAAGCATCAACTCCCTGAGTGTTCCAACACCAACTGGATGGAAGCACCTACTTCCACTTATACAAGAACCAACTCTCTAATTTCTCTAGAACCCACTATAAGGGAGCATCAAATCCCTAAATGTTCTAGCACCAACAAGACTTATACAAGCACCAACTTGCATAAAAAAAGCTCTATGTTTTCCCCGAGCACCACCCTGCCACCTTGTTTTTTTGGCCACAACTAGATGGAAGATACAACTTCCAATATTCAAGCACCAACTTGAATATCAGAGGACCATAGTCCTCCCTAGCACCACCCAACCTCCGTTAAAATAAATAAGTTATTTAATAATGAACAAAATAGGCGTTGTAATTCTTACCACTTCTCCTCTGTTCAACAATTCTTCTCTGCTTTTACCTATTTTGCAATTCTGCTCTACTTCTATATGTTCTGTGGTTCTTCTCTGCTTCAAACTGTTCTGAAATTCTTCTTTTGCTTTTGTCTGTTCAACATCTTTGAGTTTTATTTCACAATATGCATACTGTAATTTTTACCCTTCTTACATTTCACTTCATTTTTCACTCAGAACAACCAACCTTACAAAGTCATTGCATGTCAATCTTATGCTCTACTCCAAAATTAGTTACACCTCGAATCTCCAAGAAAAATGCCTCAACAACTGAATCAACAAATGTCCAAGAACTATGATTTAGTTCTGCTAACTGAATAATTAACCGTGAAGTGAGATAGTATCCCTTCAATCCAATTCCAATTACCCATCATCGTTGGATTAAATGCACAAGATCTTGCATTTATCCCATATGCCCACTAGTTGTGACCATGTGCCTAATCAAGAGGCACTTCAGTTTCATGTTTCACAATTTTTTTTGCGAGTCACATTGACTCTTCCAACTCTCGATCATGAAATGGAGCCTTGCAACTTGAAAGCTCCTTCCTTCACATGCTCACAGTGATGACCAAGCACTTATCCATAAAATATTTTGTGATTCATGATCCATGAATTCTTCCATGAGTCTCCTTGACTCCTTGAATCTCGGTACCCAAAATGGAGCCTAGCTATGCAAGCTCCTACCCCTCTCATGACCACCGACGATGACCACAGCCTAAGCCAAAAGGCGTTTCACAATTTCTCATTTCGACATTCCTGTGATGAAGGGTCTCGACACTCCAAGTTGAGATCCCCGAAATGGAGCTTAGAAATTACCTCCTTCCCTTAAGTCTTTGTCTATGTGACCATAAGTTATGACCAGGGGCCAAGCATGAGAGTGTTTCGCAATTTCACATATTGGTGTTTCTGTCGTGAATTGCTTCCTTGAATCCTCCAACTCCCGGTATCTGAAACTCCGAAATGGAGCCAGATCAATGGTCCACACTCTCCCTTGATGAACGACTCAAATTGAACCTCGGTTTTGCATTTCACGATTTCAAATGATAGAGCTCCTCTTTTCTTTGACTTTCCAGTCTGTGAAAATTTGACCTCTTGCCACGTGTAGTCTGCATCCAACGGTCAGGAATGTTTATCCCGATTTCGCATATCGCAAGTTTGAGGAGTTAGAGCACCTCCTCGTTTCGGATTTCTCAATCTGCGAAATTCTAAAAAAGATTTTTTGTCGTGGCCTGATCTTTCACCACGTGTCCTTCTTTGATCAACGATCCTTCTGCTTTTGGGACTTTGTAATCCCACTTCATATTGTACTTAAAGATCATGCTCCTTCTTCTGGAACCAACGATGGTCGGTCCTCATGCTGAAATCTGACATCTGAGATTTGTTCCCCTCTTTTGCGTGTTACTCCTGTCTATATTCAAATCTGATGGTCATCAGGAACTTTGAATGGGTGATCCAACGATCATTGATTCTCTTCATTGTTGATCTTACCATGCCATCATCGTTGCGTTGTTGATCGTGTTGATCTTGCCATCAATGATAAACACACACACGTTGCCTTATGTCTGTAAGTATGCCAATCCTTCCATCTATACGTATGCCAACACATATTGTTTTTCCAAATCTTCCCTAGACTGATAAGTTGACCCGGATGTTTTATCAAAAATATATTTCTTACTGCAAAAGGTTCTTGAGATACTGTCACTTTGGAGTTTATTTCCTTCTTCAATCTCTACAGTTCTAGTACCACTTTCCACCATATTTATATTTTCTTTATCCATGGACTCTTCATATTCTAAATCGACAATCTATGTTGGCTATGTAACCTTCATCTTCTTTTTTATGGTCTATTGGTCATCAATGTCCATAGCCTCTGAAATGCTTCTCTTACTGTAAACAATTGTTTTACGAAATTTAATTATCAGCTTCTGAGGAGCTTTTTGTGTTTGAATTGGCTATAGGGTTACTTCCACTTTCTTTGTTTGAGTTGGCTACAGGGTCACTTCCACATCAACACAGACTTCTAGATTCGCCAACCTATCAAAACCTTCAGCATGTTCATGCTTATAAGGAGCATTTTTGTTCATCTGTCTTCTTTTGGATATGATCTGGTGTCGATCATACCTTCTTCCCCGTAACTATGCAAAACCAAACTCTTTGAGTATTTCTTGAACTTGAGATAAACATGATCTAGACTTGACAATAAAGGGGCCAATGACAAAAGAGAACTTAAGGTTGGAGGCTATGTGCAACTTTAGGAAATGCTATGTTTTAGATACAATTCTCTACCTAATGAATTCAACTAAAAGGATTCTAGTAGTTAGAAAAACATGTAATAGGTAAGGAGATTCATGAAAACCATAAAACCAGATTGTTTTTGAATGCATGAATAATACCCAATCTCCCACTCTTTTCACTAGATTTGTATGTAGATAACTTTTCATGTCATCTAGAACTCTAGGTAGGATAGTATTGAAAAATAGACTATACATATTGGACATAACTTTGTTAATGAAGATGAGAAATGTAATTATTTTGCATTCAGTTGAAACAAATGTTGCTTCGGGAAATTCGTTGTTGTTACTTGCTAGGAAAAGTCTCAACAGATCAATATAGTATCTAAAATGCCTCAAGGAGTGGAAATTCACTAGTTGTTTATGAATAGTTGTTTATCAAAGTTAATACAGACTGACAGACTAGACTCGGGCTTGAAAAAGGTCAAAATGAAACGGAGCATGACTTCCACCACACACTTGTCATTGTATAACTGATCAAAATCTGGACCATGGGTCAAAAATTTGCTCAATTTTCAAAGTGCTTGGAATGCGACAAAAACAGTGCCATTGTGTCCGTCTCGTCTTCCTGATTCTGGCAGTATATTTACTTTCGCAAACAGAGGCCGTATGGAGAAGTTATCACGATCTTTTCGCCGAGCCAAATAGAGAAAAAATTGATGCTGACTGGGCAGGCCGTACAGTTGACGTGGCAGAGGCCATACAACTGACTTGGTGACCGTACAGATGACGTGGCAGGTGGATGATGTGTCACATTTTCATTGGTCGATTCTTGCGCAAGTATTATGGTGACACGTGGCAGGAGTTGGATGAATGATAGAGTGCCACGTGGCCCAATCAAGGGCTACCATGTGGCACCCTGGGTTTGACTATTTGGTTTGTTTATTAAAAGTTTATGGAGGCCGCGGGATTCGACCCCCGGACCTCCCACTATGCAACGCCTTCACAAATTTACGCTAACCGTATTGTCGCCCTTTGGTTCTTAATATGTACACGAACTTGAATATATTTAAAGTGTGTTTTTATATTATACGGCGGGGGTTAGGGCTGGGGCTAAGCCCCATGCCCCGGTCATGCTCATAACTCACAGGACCATTCTCTCCATGAAATGGCACACGCGGCAGTTTGGTGTTGCAAATAATCCACGGTTTTATTACCAAAAAACATATGACCAAACTTTATATGCATTTGCGTGCGCGTTTGGGTTTACCACACGGATCCATGTTTTAATATATATGACAATATTCAAATGGCGTGCGGGGGAGTTTTAAAATTGGACCCACGGTCTTATGCATTGTCATATGACTTGTTGCATTACATTCGCACGGGAGTTGGTGTTACCCGGAGTTAGCCCTTGGTTTTGGGCACATACGCATGTGACCAATCACCGAACTTTCGTGCTGGAGCTATATATTGTGGTTGGCGTGGGTTATAACATATACACGGAGGTAAACTTTAGTCATAGCCATGGTTATATTACATGTTTTTGATATGACCATTCACCATTTATATATGGCGCGCGGGTTGGAGTTTCAAACAAAGCCCTGGTTCTATTATGGTTCAATATGACCATTGAAAACGAAGGCTTGGCGCGTGGTGTTAATTATAACTCGTGGTTTCATTATACCATACAACCACTTTACACCATGCACGTGGATTTTTTTTAAAAATTAGTTTAAATGATTTTTGAATGCGCCCGCCACATGTCAAGTCTGGATTGAACCTTACAACAGGTAGCCTATTTTAGTGCTAGGACGTGGCCATATGGTCCCCCATGCGCCCAACACCTCCGTTCTTGGGGGCTTTGTTTCCGTTAACCGTTCAACATTTTGGCACATTTTGTGGAGAAGCATGCATTGGCTGAGTTTAGGCACAAAAAAACGCGGAAGCTAGGTTCATTCACACATAGGTGCAGAATGGCGAACTAGTAACAGAGCTTGAAGGGGAAAAATGGCAGGAGGCCTAACTTTTGGAGTTTTTGGCCAAATGAGGTGCCGAAAAAGCCCAGCTAGGGATTTTTGGACGTTCTGAGTCCATTGGCACAAATTTCATAGAAATTTGGAGACTTATGTTGCAGGTTTTTAACCATTGAAGTTTGAGGAAGCTCCAGGAAGCTTGAAGCCCTCATTGTTTGAGGCATTGCTCAGATGAGCACATATCTATTTGTTGAGACTGAATAGTCATTTCTGATTGTTTATTATGCTCTGAACACATTGGGATAGGTTTCAGATCCATTGGAGGAATTTTACAGGTGTTTTTGCCCCATTGAAGCTCAGGGAAGCTTGGAGGTCACATGTAGAAGAGGTCATTATTGGATGAGACAAGATCCATTTTCAGAGATCAAATAGTCATTTTGGGGTTTTTATGTATTCTGAACCCAATGGTACAGTCTGTAAATCCATTGGAGTTGAGCAGCATCTTTTAAAGAGCATTTGACAAACTAATCCCAAAGAGCCAAGTCCATTGAAGGAGGCTCAAGGAGATGTAGCCCAGAGAGGGGTGAACTCCTTTATCATATTGCTATTGTTGTGAGTTTGCTGTGTTATTTGCTGCACTTTTTATTGCTGTGTATTGATTTATAACACATGATTAACCTTTTAAAATAACATTCCTCACACATGCACATTGCAAAGAAGAAGCATAAACTAAACACATAAACTATCTTGCATATTTGAACACATGAAGCAAGGTCCTGTTAAAGTTTATTTTATTGAGGTAGAAGGTGCTTGCATAGCATAACAAGTCAGCCTTCAATTTTCAGATCAATAACCCTAAGACTTGACTCAATAAGGAGTAGACCCACTGGAATTCAATGACCATTAGATTGACATTCAATGGAACATACAGACTTTCTGAAAATTGTTCATGTTTGACAATTTGCTGTAAAAACAGGCTTCAGACTTCTAATGGACATTCCCTATATACCATAATCAATTTCTCTTCATTGAATTGTTCATAATTTGTATAAAATGACTCTAATATACCGAGGGATTATCAAATTGACATACCTTCTATCCTACACAAGACCTGAGACCCATGTTTATTGACAATGACCCTTTCATGAGAATATTGTTCAGTGCACCAACCTACGAATTCGAGGAATGAGAAAGAAATTTTGATAGCATAGGGTACTATGGTGGCCTGGACTACTTCTAGGAACAATATAACTATATTGATTATATTAGACAAATTACTTCTAGAAACCGAGATAGTTCTTTTCTATGTTAGAAACATCCACGTCCCTATCAATTAGGGATTCTTCTATTGCTGTAGAGTCTTGTTCTGTCACCTAGGTTATAATTAGATACATGGTTATGATGTAAATACCTAGAAATGAGAAAAAATGGTCTGTAGATGGTGTATTGTTGGGTTGAAAGTGGAAAACGATGGTTTCTCCAAGGTTTTAATGGTTCCATTATTCGAAAGAAATAAACAAATCAAATAAATCAATCGAAGACCTTTTATAATTTTTAAATTTGTGGGTATGTGAGAAAGTGGTTTTGAGGAAATATACCTTTCGTTTCACAATTCATCTGGTGATGCCATGTACCCTCGAGAGAAACATGTGGTTTAAATTAAGGGACCACTTTTAGGTGTTATACTCCATGCAGCTTTAACATCTGCAACTATTCTCGACCGTTGATCTTGGTGGATCATGATTCATGACTTTTCATGTCCGATCAACTTAACGCTTCCGCCATATTTAGACCTTCGCTTATTTTACCTAGCTTCTAAATCAATTAGCATGTCTGCAAGATTTTTGGAAACTTGGCCTCAATCAATAAATTATTTTATTGGTGACTAACATGGTGTATGGATTACCATAAACATAGGACCTTTGTGCTTGTATTCTTAGCAAGAGAGTTTCCCTATTGGAAAAGTGTGGCATGCAAAGTTAGTACTATTCAATTTATGCAAGAAAATGCATGAGAGTTTCCCTATTG
>JZKD02S1773190.1:290829-343770 GCA_000966675.3 Picea glauca | reverse complement strand
TCTTCCTCTTAACATTCTTTATTTCATGAATTAGTACTTTTATGAAATACATGTGTTTTCTTCGGTATAAACTTGGAACCCAAGAAGAAATTTAATATATGCTCCATCCAATTTCCTGTTACATATCATCGATACCATGTCAAAAACAAATCTAGGGAATTCTCACTCTTTACTCTCAAAATAGTCTAAATGTCATCATTTTTTCCAATTGTTATAATTCCAGTGCCTTCTTTGTGGCTCAGAGAGTGATTTAAACAAAAAATATTGTTAATATGGAAAAATCAGTATAGAATATTCATTGATTCTTGCAAGAGATTACATATCATGAAGGGTTCTCAAGTAATTGGCCTAAGTATTTGAGCAATTCTTTCTATTGTTCAATTTCATTCATGTAGTGAATTGAAAGTTCTGTATCTAAAAACTTCAATCTGACTATTTGAAGAGCTATGTATTGTGTGCACTAGTGGATTTTTGGGGTGGATATAGTTGCGATGAGAGTCGATTTACAAGGTTTTAATTATTATTTTTAATGTCCATGTAGGCACCCAAAGATTATTATTATAACTGGCACTATTTATATTTATTGATTCCCTTTTTTACAATACAAATACGTGTTTATATTTTATATTTTGTTTTGTCATGTATGTTCTAAATAGTTGTCAAACTGTGTACACTAGTCCACGTTATAATAACTAATAGTTATTCATCATCATTATGCATGCTCCACCTCAATGGTCGCTCTATGTATTTTAAATGCACCTCACCATAGTTGTTTTTGAATTTTTCTAATTCAATTATTTAAAATTATCTTAAATTTTGATTTTGAAACCCAATCAACCTCGTTTACTATCATTTACTATTCTCTTAAAAAATATGAAATTTAACTCCTCTACTAAAATTTCTTCCTGGCATCCTATCAATGTAAAATATAAACAATGAATGTAAATCATTACATGATCTAGATTACTTTTGGAACAAAATAAAAGTAGAGATCTTACAATGAAATACTCATAAAAATTGCCAGAAATAGAAAGATACAACAATACATGATTTATATTAATGAAATAAATTTACAAAGATTGTAAAAATACAGAGTGCGAGACTCTCTAGAATAGTGGCAGATTTATTTCTAATAAGAGATGACGACTACACTCATTTGCAAGAAGATGATTACAATGAGTCTCTAAAATACTTTTTATGATAAAAATGAATGCCAAAACCCTAGACATCCAAAACCTAATGCTATGAGATGAAGCACCAAAAGTCATTGTTACAGAAATATTCCCCTGCAGACAGGTGAATTTTCCCTTGGAGTACATACCCCTCTACTAAGATAGAAAAGTACCTTTGGAGACTACCATTGCTATAGATTAATTCTACCCATCTAAGAAGAGAGAAGGAGGCATAATATGATGTACCTCACTTTCAATTTTTTTCCAAGCTTCTCCAATACATGAGTTGCAAACAATACCTGCAATGGAAAACAAGTGACAAACAACTATCTCCTACTCTAATGGATTAAACAAAATCAATATATCTATAAATATTAATACAAGAATATACAAGTACATGTAAACACATACTAGAAGGAAATAGGCCAAGTATATTAATGAGAAATTCAAAAGGAAACTTACAATCTTCAGATAATGTTGCAACAGTCTCTCCAAGTCCTCATCCAACCCATTTCTCAAAAGATCCACGATAAGAATAACAATTATTTTCTTATTTCTTCCTCCTTAATTCACCATGAGAATGCCTCCATTTATAGACTTTGATAGGCTCAACCACCTTGGTTATATTTTGGATTAGTTGAGTATATGGATCCATCAGTTGTGATATATCCCTTAGATTCATCCTAGAGGTTAGATTCAAGCCAAACCAAGTCGATCCATCCATATTTGTATTTAGAAGAAAAAGAGATTTCTTCCAAGATTTTCTCAGCCAATTAGATGCTCCCTTACAATGGGCCACGTAGTGCTACAATGTTTTATATGAGATGGGAAAGGAGTGCTAGTGCTCCCTGTGAGATGGGAAAGGAGTGTTGATCTTCCCAAAAGTTATCAAGATGAGTAATTCTCATAGAAAAACATTTTCTTCGACTATAAAATGATGGTGATTATTCTTTTAACATGTTTTATAGGGTGTATCAAGTGTTTTCATTGTTTCATTCGTGATGCGACACTTATGGAATGATAATGCGACACTTATGGAACGATAATGTGACACTTACGACACTTGTGACACTTGCGATAATGATAATGTGACTTTTTCAAAGTGAGGAATTTTGATGTGTATGGAAATATTCCCCTGTGAACAAATGAATTTTTCCTTGGAGTATACACCCCTCTACCAAGACAGAAAACTACCTTTGGCCACTACCATTTCTATATATTAATTATATCCATAAAAAAAGAGAGAAGGAGGGATAGTATGATGTACCTCACTTTCAAATTTTGTCGATGCTGCTCTAATCCATGAGTTGCAAATAGTACCTGCAATGGACAACAAGAGACAAGCAACTATCTCCTACTCTAATGGATTCGACAAAATCAATATATCTATGAATATTAATACAATAATAAACAAGTACATGTAAGAACATACTAGAAGAAATAGGACAAATATATTAATGAGAAATTCAAAGTGAAACTTACGATATCCAGATGATGTTGTAGCAACGTCTCCAAGTCCTTTTCGTCCAACCGCTTCCTCGAAAGATCCATGATCATAATAACAATGCTTTGTTGATTTCTTCCTCCCTTGTTCACCATGAGAATACCTCAGTTTATAGGCTTTGAGAGGCTTAACCACCTTGGTTATATTTGGGATTAGTTGAGGATATAGCTCCATCAATTGTGATATCTTCCTTAGATGGATCCTAGGGGTTAGATTCGAGCCAAACCAACTTGTTCCATCCATAGTTTTCTTTAGAAGAAAAAGGGATTTCTTCCAAGATTTTCCCAACCAATTCAGTTCTCCCTTACAATGGTCCACATAGTTCTACAACACTCCCTGTGAGATGGGAAAGGAGTGCTAGCACTCCCTACATATGAGCTAGGGAGCATTGATCTTCCCAAATGATCTCAAGATGAGTAATTCTCATAGAAAAACCTTTTCTTCATATGTCAAATGATGGGGATTATTCTTCTAACATGTTTTATGGGTTGTAT
Organism: Picea glauca; assembly: GCA_000966675.3. Lineage (NCBI taxonomy): Eukaryota > Viridiplantae > Streptophyta > Pinopsida > Pinales > Pinaceae > Picea > Picea glauca. The sequence continues at coordinate 340,600 of JZKD02S1773190.1, read as the reverse complement.
TAAGTTGTTTCCTGGTGTTATTCATGATGCAACACTTACAGAATGTGAATGTGACACTTACAACACTTGCAACAAAAGTGTGACACTTACGACAATGAGAATGTGACATTATCGAAGTGAGGAATTTTGATGTGTAATAGATTTCCCCCCAAAGTGTGAACTCATAAAATGAAATATAATGGCCGAAACACTTTTTAGATTCTTTGAAGCAAGGGTATGGAGTCAGGGAACCTAGTAGAAGTTACAAACAACCATCAAACAATGTTAATTTGTGTTCCATTCCTAAGGTAGGAATACCTATGCTTGGACTATAAAGGAATCAACGTATGGCCACCAATCAATAAACTACGGATCCATGATGATATTGACTAAGTGTATGGCCACCAGAGATAGAATGTGGATCCATACTTCTATGACATGAATTGATGGTATCCATGCAAAATACACAATTGAGCTACGAGATGATAAAACATAGCCACAAACCAATACAATGTGGATATATGTGAAAACATAAGTATCAGCATGCTCAAATGACTTCCTTTGCAACCTGGGCATAATATATAACAGAGTGAATGCTCAAGCCAGGGCCTTCGTCCAAATCCTGATGTGGTATGAATATAGCCATGTGAATAGATGTTTTGATGCCGAACATGGTAGAGACCACTTGATTATTGGTCATTTAGGTAAACCATTAATGAGTGCGAGGGAAACCACCAATGTTGTCAATGAATCCCAAGGTACCCTAGTACAATCCAACGAATATGAATAAATATGTTGAGGTTGAACATTCGTGGAATCATCTAATCAAAGGTCAATAATGAAAACCTGTTGTCGGAAGTGATGAGGCCTACCATTGAGGCATGCAGGTCCCAAGGTACAATTGGTTTCTAAGTCTAATTCTCAGATGATGTGTTGAAGTCGAAAGGAAAAGACTCATCGAAGGAGGACATTGATGTATCCCCCATCATCGACACAAAAATGACACAGAAAAGTAATAAGATATAGAAAATGAATAGAGACTGACACGGGTATGGAAACTGGTAATCTTGTCGATGGTTGACTCTCGACGTTGAAACTTCCCATGAACACTAAGGCCTGACGTGAGACTTGGAAACATAAATTTAGAGTGGACCGAAACATATCGCATCAAGTGCTAAGGTATTCTTTGGATGGGTCAAAGGAGTGAAAAGACTCATAGAATTGGTTAAGTGAGGAGGCTTAGTGGATTATCAAAGTGTTTAGTGTGGAGGTTAAAACAAGTGTCGTGTTCAAGGGATACTGCAAGAGCTATTTACAAAATATTTCAATAAACTTGACCCACTTCCTTCAATTTTTTACCCCACCCAGATAGATGAGTACCTATTTTAATTTAACGAGATCGAGGAGGACAAAACATGCTCGATATAACTCACCTTAGGTAAGTTCCTCTTCCTTTATTCAACGAACTAGAAGAAGTAAGTGTTAGTCCCCATATGAGCCCTTCAATGTGTATATTAGTGAGTCCAGAGAAGGAAAACTTGATGGTTTTTCATGTTTAGAGAGTCTACAAAAAACTTAAAGGTGAATCCAGGGTTGTCTTTTTTTATAATTTTGGTCTTCGAGGTCTGAAAAAGAGATAAACTATTACTCATAAGATACCCTTTCAAAACTTTTAAAGAGTGTGAAAGGAAGAAATATCACTCAGCAATATTTTCATGTTTAGAGAGTCTGAAAAGAGCTTAAAGGAGACTATAGGGGGTTCATTCTTCGTATAACCTTTACGAGTCTGAAAAAGTGATAAAATTATAATCGATTACATTCTCATTTTGTTTCAAGTGCGAGAAAGAACAAAGACTAAGCTCATAATTGGTTTAATTTTTACAAAATTTTGAAACAAAATTAAACTATGGTTGTAATTTCCCAACGTAATTTCCAAAGGTTTTGAGGGATACCCATGGATATTTGGTACTATGCCCCCAACTTAAAAATCTAGCAACTTAACTCCATAATGATAATCAAGGGATCGAAACATGTCCCCCCAAGCTTCGTTTCATTCATTGACACTTAAATTTTCCTTAATTTTTGTATCAAATGGAATTAAAAGGGTCAACTGACAAAGGCAGATGAAATGAAGGTTCAAATACAATACCTAACAAAAGACTCAACTCAAAATCTATGAGATCTAGATAAAGAATTGACTCGATATCTATAAGATCTAGTGAAAATACTCTACTTGATAGGAGAGGTGAATTTTTCATTTTTTAATGAGTTTGACACATGAAAAGAACTACACTCATGGATTCAGGTTCAACCCCCATATTTATTTTCATTTTTTAACGAGATTTCAACATAGACGAAAAATTTTCACATAACTTCTCTTTAATTTTTTAACGAGCTTTCCATAGAGAAGAAAAACTATGCTCAAGACCTTTGTTTCATTTTTTAATGACCTTTCCACAGAGAATAAAAACTATGATCAAAATGTCTCCTTGATCATGGATTCCAAGCGGACAATTGTCTGGAAGGAATACATGTCAAGGGACAAACATCAATTATAGCTTCAAGGATATCTTCGCTATATGGAAGAAAAACACTATGGAAGGAATATGTAACTCCCTTTTCATACTATAACACTCTGATACCAAACTGTAACGCCTCCATTTCTCAGGTCGGGTAGGCGCTACTTCGCAGAATAACAATCTCATACTTAATTCTATATATAAGACATGCATTTAAGAAAATGAAACACATTGAAGCTCAGGGTAACCATAATAATTAATTTTATTATAAATAATCAATGGATTTAACATTAAATCATATGCACAGCTGAATACATGATAAATATAAATACACAGACATGCAGAAAATTAATTAAAACATCATCTGGTACTTATCATTGAAACGGTGGTAATTCCACCAACCAGTTGCAGGCCTTCCATGAACCTCCCAGCCTTAGACCACACTGCTCATCAAGCTCAGCAGTAGGTCACCCCCGAGCTGGGACTAAGCTCCACCTCTAAGGCAAGAGGGATAATCCAGCTGACAGAGTAGTAGTTGGGCCAAAGTTGCTCAAGGAGATGGAGGACCAAATGATAAAAGTTAAACAGAATTTGAAATCCACCTAGGACAGGCAAAAACGTTATGGTGATAAGAACAGAATCCACCGATAATTCAAAGTGGGTGATCATGTTTTCCTAAAAGTGAAAACTAACAGGAGTTCCTTGAAGCTGGAAAGTTGTGCCAAGTTGGCAGCAAGATTTTGTGGGCCATTTGAAATCCTAGAAAGGATTGGGCTAGTTGCATACATGCTTGCTTTACCTGCATCTATGACTATATATAATGTGTTTCATGTTTCATTGCTTAAGAAATATATACCTGATGCTAATCATGTTATCGACTGGAATGTGATTTAGGTCGAACCAGAAGGTGTCTTGCAAGTGCATCATGTGCGCATATTGGACAGGAAAATAAAACAACTCCAAAATCAAGCTATAAAGTTTGTAAAGGTCTAGTGGACCTGGTACAGTCCTGAGGACACAACATGGGAACATGAAGATGTTATGCGGGCAGAGTACCCACATCTTTTTGAAAATTTTGAAAAGCTTGCAGATGTTGTGTAAAGTTGCACTGAGGACAGTCCAGAAATAAAGGGAGGGAGATTGTAATGTCCCCAAGGCTGAGCCCAGTTGTAAATCGTGTTTACGAAATGAGTTGTAAAAATGTTTTATCGGCTGGTGAGACAAGTTTATATAAGCTAGTGGGATTATGTGATTGTTAGGCCAGAGAGCCTAAGGGTTGAAGGCCAAAGAGCCTGATTTTGTACATGTATCAATGTAGAACATTAATAAAATATAAACACCTCCACATGTAGACCAACCACAATGAATGAGTGATGGGTGACTAAGCTTCCATAGAGTGGGAAAGGGATTAGGGGATGGAAGGTGGGAAGAGGGGCTAAGTGTTAAGCCTAGTGGCTTAAGTCCTTGGGAATAATATTTTAATATTATTCCAAAAAGACCATGTGAATTATATGTTTTATCCTAAGTTTTTTTTTTTGGAATGACAAGTGACTTCCAAATGGGAAGGAAGGCACACTAATGAAAGGCATGCAGTTTCATGGGTGACAAGTGTCAACCCAAGCCCATGCAAATAAAATGGATGAGATGAGACGTGGTGGGGTTCCTCCTCCATTCTACCCGATCGTCTGAGCGTGAACCCATATGACCTCTGCAAGAGACCTCGTGCATATTCTGAACAACACATCCCATGAATCAGAGGCCTGTGTTGATTTCTGGAAAAGCAGATGCAACCTCTGTTGGAGTAGATGTAGCCTGTGTGTGGAGTCTCTATCCCAAATCCATAACTGTGAGACCATCCTGTCATTTCTGAGCATGTTTGGAAATCCCATGTCTATTTTCCTCGTTGGTTGTTGTGGTCACACAGTGATAGACTACGTGTGGCTTGTTGGCCAGTTTGTACAACATGCTCTCTAGGTGAGAGAGGTGGTTGAAGTTGGAAGAACAGGTGGATGGACCTGTGAGCAACTCTCTCCAGGTGAGAGAGTGCGTAGAGGGAGGAGAGAACTCCTGGAAGGAACCCTATAGCTACCATAGAGCTTGGAGGCTTCCGGTTCGATTTGTTGCTGAAACCCAAGGAAAGGAATCCTAGGCTAGGCTGAGGTTACAGGGAAAACACATAGTCACAAGGAAGGAATTCTCTCCCAAGAACCACTTATTCCCATTGCCCATAGACTCTCCTTCCCCACATGCATGTTCCACCCCAGGAGTATACACCTTCTCTGTCACCTAGATAGTCCTTTGATTGCTAACCTACCTTGCCTTGGGTTTCAGCAACAGACCGGACCAGAAGTCTTCGAGCCTTGTGGAAACTACAGGGTTGCTTCCAAAATTTCTCTCCTCCCTTTGCACAATCTCTCACCTGGAGAGAGTCGCTCACAAGTCCATCAGCCTGTTCTTCTAACTTCATCCACCTCTCTCACCTGGAGAGAGTGTTGTACAAACTGGCCAACAAGCCACACTCAGTCTAGCACTGCGTGACCACAACAGCCAATGGGGAAAATAGACACGGGTTTTCCAAACAGGCTCAGCAATGACATGATGGTCTCATGGTTATGGATTTGGGACAGAGATTCCACACACAGACTCCATCTACTATGACAGAGGTTGCATCGAATTTTCCAGAAATCAACACAGGCCTCTAGTATAGGGGATGTGATGTTCATAAGATGCATGAGGTCTCTTGCAGAGGTCAGACGAGTTCACGCTTAGACGGTCAGAAAGAATGGAGGAGGGCCCCCACCATGGCTCATCTCAACCATTTTATTTGCATGGGATTGGGTTGACACTTGTCACCCATGAAACTCCATGCCTTCCATCAACATGCGTTCCTCCCCATTTGGAAGTCACTTGTCATTCCAAAAAAAATAACTTAGGATAAAACATATAATTCACATGGTCTTTTTGGAATAATATTAACATATTATTCCCAAAGACTTAAGCCCCTAGGCTCAACACTTAACCCATATTCCAACCTTCCAGCCCCTAATCCCTTGCCCACTCTATGGAAGCTTAGTCCCCCATCACTCATTCATCATGGTCGGTCTTCACGTGGCGGTGTTTATATTTTATTAATGTTCTGCATTGATACATGTACAAAATCATGCTCTTTGGCCTTCAAACCTTAGGCTCTCTGGCCTAACAATCACATAATCCCACCAACTTATATAAACTTGACTCACTAGCCTATAAACCATTTTTACAACTCATTTCGTAAATAATATTTACAATTGGGCTCGGTTTTGGGGAAATTACAATCCCCCTCCCCTTATTTTTGCACTGTCCTCAGTGCAACTTTACAAAGCATCTGCAATGTTTTCAAAATTTCAAAAAGATGCAGGTACTCTGCCCGCATAACATCTTCATGCTCCCATGTTGCGTCCTCAAGACTGTACCAGGTCCACTAGACCTTCACAAACTTTATAGCTTGATTCAAGAGCTGTTTTATTTTCCTTTCCAATATGCACACAGGATGCACTTGCAAAACACCTTCTGGTTCTACCTGAATCACATTCCAGTCGATAACATGATTAGCATCAGGTATATATTTCTTAAGCAATGAAACATGAAACACATTATGTATATTCATAGATGTAGGTAAAGAAATCATGTATGCAACTGGCCCAATCATTTCCAGGATTTCAAATGGCCCACAAAATCTTGCTTCCAACTTGGCGCAACTTCCGAGCTTCAGGGAACTCCTGTTAGTTTTCACTTTCAGGAAATCATGATCACCCACTTTGAATTATTGGTTTGTTCTGTTCTTATCAGCATAACTTTTCTACCTGTCCTGGGTAGCTTTCAAATTCTATTTAATTTTTATCATTTGGTCCTCCATCTCCTTAAGCAACTCTAGCCTAACTACTGCTTTGTTAGCTGGATTATCCCAGCTCACTGGAGTGTTGCACTTTCTTCCAGAAAGTGCTTCAAATGGGCTCATCTTCAACGATGCATGATACCCATTATTGTAGGCGAATTCTACCAAATGTAGGTAGTCTTCCTATCTTGATGGTTTGTCCATCACGTACATTCTTAGCATGTCTTCTATTACTCTTTTCACTCTCTCTGTCTATCCATCAGACTCGGGATGATAAGCTATACTAAATTTGATTCATTCTGAATCTTTTGAATAATCCTTTCCTGAAATTTGAGGTGAATTTTGGGTCCCTATCAGACACAATCGTTTTAGGAATTCTGTGTAAGCATGCCACTTCTTTTAAGAAGATATCAACAACATCTGCTACCTTGTGAGTGGTTTTCAGTGGAATAAAATGGGCATCTTTTGTAAGCTTGTTCACCACAACCATGATCAAATCGTGCTACTTGCTCGTTCTGGGTAATCCTGTAATAAAATCCATGGTCACCACTTCCCACTTCCATTCCGGAATGGGTAAAGGATGCAGTAACCCTGTTGGGTGCCTATGCTCAGGCTTAACTTTCTCACATTCCATACATCTCGCGATGTATTCAACGATCTCCCTCTTCATACCCGGCCAAAAGTAATGGCTTTTGACTACTGCCACAGTCTTTTGATATCTAGGGTGTCCAGCATAAGTCATGTTATGCATTTCTTTTAGAATCACAAGTTTCAATTCTTGAACATTGGGTATATACACTATGTTTTTATACAGAAGTAATCCATCAACTTCCAAGGTGTAACTTTCCTTTTTCTGTGGTCTCTCACGCTGTTGTAGCTTTGCTACTAAGTCTCTGTACTGCAAATCAACATTTGCATCTTCCAAAATTCTACCCTTGATATCAGGCTTGTACATGATAATGGCTATAGCATGTAATTCATGCACTTTGCTATTGAGTGCATCAACCACCTTGTTTTCCTTTCCCTTGATATGCTTGATATCAAAGTTGTATTCACACAAAAACTCCAGCCACCTACTTTGCCTAGTGTTTAAATTGAGTTGATCAAACAAATATTTCAGACCATTGTGGTCTGTTCTCAATTCAAATCTCCTTTCCTTGAGGTAATTTCTCCATTTCCTCAAAGTGTGGATTATTGCTGCCAGCTCCAAATCGCGAGTGGCATAATTCTTTTCATGCTCTTTCATCTTTCTAGATTCATAACATATTACAAATCTATCTTGGCTGAGAAATCCTCCCAACCCTTCCTTACATGCATCTCTGCACACCATGAAATCCACATTTGGATCTGCAATCCTCAATATTGGAGTGCTAGTTAACAACTACTTCAATTGTTGGAAACTGTTCTCACACTCTTCATCCCACTAAAACGTTTTCTCCTTCCTTTGCAAGGAAGTGATAGGGTGAGATATCTTTGAGAACCCTGCAATAAATCTTCTGTAATAGCCTGCTAGACCCATAAAGGATCTAACTTTCACTACATTCCTTGGTGTTGACCATTCTCAGATGGCCTCAAACTTTTTGGGATCCATAGTGATCCCTTCTTCTGAAATAATGTTCCCCAAGTAATGGATTTTCCTTTGGTAAAATGAGCATTTTCTCAATTTGGCATACAATTGGTGTCCTCTCAACACTTGCAGCACCAGTATCAGGTGTTGTTCATGCTCTTCCTCTGACTTGGAATACACCAAGATGTCATCCAGGAATACAATGACAAACTTGTCTAAATAGTCCCTGAATACACCATTCATCAAGCACATAAAAACAACAGGTGCGTTTGACAGTCCAAACGGCACCAATGTGAACTCGTAATGACCGTACCTTGTTCTAAAGGTAGTCTTCCTGATGTCCTCATCCTTTATTCTTACCTGGTGATATCCTCATATGAGATCTATCTTCGAAAATATTTTCCCACCCTTCAACTAATCAAAAAGATCATCGATCCTCGGCAGAGGATACTTGTTCTTGACATATACCTTATTCAACTGCTGGAAATCAATGCACAGCCTCAACATCCCATCCTTCTTCTTCATGAACAGGACCGAGGAACTCCAAGGTGACACATTGGGGTGAATGTACCCCTTCCTTAGAAGCTCTTCAAGCTGCAATTGCAACTCTTTCAGCTCTGGCGTACCCATTTTATAAGGAGGTTTCGACACTGGGGCTGCTCCAGGCATCAAATTTATAGAAAAGTCGATGTCTCTCTTCGGAGGTAGTCCAGGTACCTCCTTAAATATGTCCTTGAACTCTGTGAGTACCTCATGGTCTTCAATCCTTGAGACCTCATCTCTGGATGCTTCCTCCACACGGGCTGCAAATAATTGACAGCCTTTCATATAACACTTCTTAAGTTGCATGGCTAAGATTTCTCTAACAGCCATAGCTCTGGGAATTCTTTGGACTATTTTCTAATTTCCCTCCTCATCCAGGCATGTAAACCTCTTATTATGATAGTACATAAGGGCATGGTGCTGGTCCAACCATTCCATCCCAATTAAGTAGTCATAAGAACCTAAAGGCAGAATATTCAATTCAACCTTCGTACTTAATCCATTCATGTCTACAGAACATGACTTAATCAAATCAATGATCTTCCTCTTGGTTCCTGTAGCCAATTGCACTAACCAAGACTTCTCATTTTTTCTTCTTGATAAATGCAAAATTTCCACCACCCTAGGGTCTACATAACTATGGCTAGCCCCTGAATCAATTAAAATAATAATTGGTCAGTTGTTAATCATACCTTTCACTTCAATCATGCACAATTGAAATTCTGCTTGCTTGTCATCTAGGGCTGCTTAGATCCTTGGCATCCTGCTACCCATGTCTTCCACAGTTTTAGCTTGCTGAACATTGTGGATGGCTCTCACTTTATCTTTTCTGTGGGGGAAATCTCAATACCTATGGTTTATTTTATAGCCCCAACACTCCATAGGTGGTGGTCTGGGCATTTGTTCATCCACTTCAGCCTTCTTGGGCTCCCTAAAAGACGGATGTCCCTGAGGGCTGTTTCTGAAAAAGAGAGGCTTGTTTCCCTTTTGCCTCTGTTCCTTCTTAAACCTCCTCAAGTCATCCCAAGCCTTCGAAAAGGTAGGCTTTTCTCTCTGCTATTCATATAGGCATTTATCCCTTCTTATTGTTTCTTCCATAGTCTTAGGATCATCATACTGAATCTTGTCACCAATGGTAGGTGGAAGTCCACTCAAATACCTCTGAATCTTGAAAGCCTCATCTTTGATGAATGGAACATACTTCAGTAGTTCCAAGAAACTTCATTTGTATTCATCAATGGTCATGTTGCCTAGCTTGAGTTCAAAGAACTCCTTCATATTTCTATCATAGTATCTTTTATCCATGTATTTCTTCTCGAAATACCTCTTGAACTCCTTCCAAGAGATATCTTTCTCTCTAATGTGTTGCACCTGCACAAATTGATCCCACCACATGGATGCATTTCCTTTCAATTTATACATCACAATTCTTCCTTCTGCATGAGCGGAATAATTTTGTAGTTGGAAATATTTCCTCATGACAAGCAACCGGGTTTCAACATCTTCCTCCTTCTTATGTTCTCCATTGAACGGTGGAGGCTTGATCTTGTTCATCTCTCCCTTCAATTCATCCACTCCAGATCTTTAGTGTTTTATGGTAGGGGATGGGCTTGAACTACTGTGTGCTTCCATACTAGAATGCTTTGGGGAGTGACGACAATGTCTGCTGACACTCCTTGATCTTCCTTTTCTCTCAGGGGTCCTATGACTCCCTGTTTTTCTTGCGTCACTCTCCTTTTCCAATTTCCTTTCTATTATTTCTAGGCTCTTCAACATCTTTAAGTTGAATTCACCCTGCCTATCCCTGAACTTTCATGAGATTTTGGCTATCAACTTGGTGATCTTGGGCATCTGTCTGCAATCCTTCAATGATTTTCATTATATGTCCTTCATTATCCAATTCTCTTCTGTGCCCATTAGAGTTTGATCCTTCGATTCACAAGTTGACATCCCTTCCTACCCTTTCATCCTCTATTTCAGAGGCAATCTGTACCTCTTCCATTTGTATACTCGGCTGTCCTAACACCCATTGAACTCTGGACACACAACGTGCAGTCAACCAGAGTTTGTCAGGCCTTATCCCTTAATAAAATCACAACAGTCATTAACCAACATGAATAAGAAAAACGTTTCAAATCCACTAAGTTTTCTAAGCCTTGCTTGGCTCTGCAAATTTTCGAGAATTTGAGACTTTGGTTTTTTGGGTTTTTTTGTCCACGAGGATCCAATAGTTAAATCCTCGAAAATTCTTGTGTCCTTCGAAAATTTCAAGATTTCGAAACTTTGGTGTTTCGGGTTCCAGGGTTTTTGGTCTCCGGAGGTTCTCGCACTCACTTCCCTCTCCAACTCTCGACTCCTGAAATTCCAACCTCTCTTCCCCTAGTCCCACAACATAGTTGTATCCAACCCCAGTAGGGATTTTGGGACTTATCACTTTGGGTTCTTGGGTCTCTGGTACCCGGGAGTTCACGATGCAGTGACTCCCAACCCCATGTCATTCCAACTCTCGAATTCTAAAATTCTGATTTACTTTACTCTCCGATCCCATAGCACAGTTGTCTCCCTTAACCATGGTGGAACATGGTACGTTCAAGAGGTTCCATGTCGCCTTCAGTGATGTCATCGGGTCCCACCATTCTCACTTGTCTTCTTGACTCACTGGCACGTGGTACACACCCATGTGTCCATGTCCATTCCAAGGAAATCCAATGGTTAGACTTCTCTCAGATCTACATTGCAGATTTTTTCGGTGTTTTGGGGTTTCAGGCATCAGAAGTTCATGCATCCACACATATTGAACTTCCATATGCCAAAATTCTAAAATTACTGTCTACTTTTCCACTTGATCTAATGATTAAGTTCCTCTCTTACAATCTACGGTGTATATCATTTCGGAAATTTGGGTTTTGCTATTTCCCAACTTGCAAAAACAAGGTTCTTCCCCTTTGGTTTCCTGGGTGTCAAAATTCCATCTGGCAGCCACATGTCCCCCCGATGGACGGTCCGATGAATTTTGGATTTCACTTATCGCGATTTCCACGTTCTTGTACAACTCGAAAGGGTTTTTAAACCCTGCGCATGTTTTCCAGATCTAATGGTCACGAGGGTTCTCCCTTTCCCTGAATAGATCCTACGGCTCCAACACTTCTGGTGTGGATTCCTCTCTCCCTGTGGCCATATGCCACCCCGGTTGTAGTTTCATAACATCGCTACACCTCCTGAGCTTTTTAATATGGTCATGTAAGTTCTTAACACTTAGGAGCATTCAAAGGTCTGAAATTGGACCTTTAGACACAATTTCTCCTCAAAACCTCGGTCCAAAGCCCACTCAACTGGCCCATCTAGGATCGGCGTTGAAAACTTGGCTCTGATACCAATCTGTAACTCCCTTTTCATAATGTAACGCTCTGATACCAAACTGTAACGCCCCCATTTCTCAGGTCAGGCAGACGCTACTTCACAGAATAACAATATCATACTTAATTCTATATATAAGACATGCATTTAAGCAAATGAAACACATTTAAACTCAGGGTAACCATAAGAATTACTGTTATTATAAATAATCAATGGCTCTAACATTAACTCGTATGCACAATGGAATACATGATGAATATAAATACACAGACATGCAAAAAAGTAATTAAAACATCATCTGGTACTTATCTTTGAAATGGTGGTAATTCCACCAACCAGGTGCAGGCCTTCCATGAACCTCACAACCTTAGACCACACTGCTCATCAAGCTCAGTAGTGGGTCACCCCTGAGATGGGACTAAGATGCACCCCCAAGGCAAGGAATCCTAGGCTAGGCCGAGGCTACAGGGAAAACACATAGTCACAAGGAAGGAATTCTCTCCTAGGAACCACTTATGCCCACTACCCATAGACTCTTCTTCCCCACATGCCTGTTCCACCCCAGAAGTATCCACCTTCTCTGTCACCTAGATAGTCCTTCGGTTGCTAACCTCCCTTTCCTTGGGTTTCAGCAACAGACTAGACTGGAGGTCTCCGAGCTCTGTGGAAGCTACAAGGTTCCTTCCAAGAGTTCTCTCCTCCCTCTACGCACTCTCTCACCTTGAGAGAGTCTCTCACAAGTCCAACAACCTATTCTTCCAACTTCAACCACCTCTCTCACCTAGAGAGAGTGTTGTACAAATTGGCCAACAAGCCACACTCAGTCCAGCACTGCGTGACCACAACAGTCAATGGGGAAAATAGACAGGGGCTTTCCAAACAGGCTCAGCAATGACAGGATGGTCGTGTGGTTATGCTTTGGGAAAAATACTCCACACATAGGCTCCATCTGCTCCGATAGAGGTTGCATCAACTTTTCCAAAAATCAACACAGGCTTCTGGTTCAGAGGATGTGTTGTTCAGAAGATGCGCAAGGTCTCTTCTAGAGGTCAGACAGGTTCATGTTCAGATGGTCGAGTAGAATGGAGGAGGACCCCCACCACGACTCATCTCAGTCATTTTATTTGCATGGGATTGGGTTGACACTTGTCACCCATGAAACTACATGCCTTCCATCAGCATGCGTTCTCCCCATTTGGAAGTCACTTATCATTCCAGAAAAAATAACTTAGGATAAAACATATAATTCACATGGTCTTTTTGGAATAATATTAAAATATTATTCCCAAGGACTTAAGCCCATAGGCTTATCCCCTAGGCTCAACACTTATCCCCTCTTCCCATCTTCAAGCCCCTAATCCCTTGCCCAGTCTATGGAATCTTAGTCCCCCATCACTCATTCATCGTGGTTGGTCTGCATGTGATGGTATTTATATTTTATTAATGTTCTGCATTGATACATGTACAAAATCAGGCTCTTTGGCCTTCAACCCTTAGACTCTCTGGCTAACAATCACATAATCCCACCAGCTTATATAAACTTGGCTCACCAGCCTATAAAACATTTTTACAACTCATTTTGTAAACAAGATTTAAAACTGGGCTCGACCTTGGGGACATCACATAATACATTTCGACAACATTAATTTGGGTAGGGAGATATGGATCTAATAGCCCTATCGAAGAGATGACCATGTCAACTACTGGATCTAAGCAAGGAGAATGGAGATATTACATCTCATTAGGGGTTGAACGCATGGGCAAGGTCATTACATAATTTATTTGCGATGGGGCGGACATCGTTGGCATGTATGGAACATTCAGGGAAGGTGGATGGTTGACCATCATATGAGGATCAATGAATGAAATTTGGTTGATCATTACGATTTTTCCATTATGAGGGAAACATATCACTTGAAAGAGAGTGGACACAAAATCTCTCATAACATAGACATAGTATCACTCGAGGAGAAGGTTAAATTCCAAGGGGTTCTGAACTACCATCACATCAACGTAGACCATTGTTTCTCCCAAAGTAACTAGAAATTGAGGAAGGATCCCTAAAGCTTGACTAGCTCTTTTGTCAAAGTTCAACAAATTCTGAGTCATGGGCGCAGGATGCGGGGAACCAAAATATTTCCAAGCATTCAAGGATAAGATGCTAATAGAAGAACCTTTGTCTATTATAGTGTTAGGAATATTCCTATCACAAACCTACATGGTGATTTTGAAAGACACTTAGGAAGGAAGATGGGGTTTTGTCCAATGATTCCAATTAATAGAAATCATTTGATTTCTTGAAGGGGGTGCCATTAGGATGGGAGGAGTGCTCCCCTGTCTTGGTGAATCAGTATTAACGAGGTAGACCTGAGTGACATTCTCACTCTTTGAATGAGGAGTGGTATCGAATGATGACGAAACGGGATAGATAACTTTGGCACTCTTCAGATGAAGAGTGGGGTTGATCGATGATGGAAATGGATCAGTCACTTGGGTTTCACTTTTCATATGAAGAGTCGATTTGATCGATGATGGCACTAGATCAGCTACTTGGGTTAGTGTTTCAACCGAGGATGAAACCAGATTGACCCTCTAATCAACCAGACTGGACGGGGATGGAACCAGATTGACCAGTCCATCAGCTAATGACAACTTGGGAGAGATATTATGATAACTAGTTGGAAGTTGAATCTTTTCCAAAAGATAATAATCCTCGTCCATACGAGGGAAAAGGTGAGAGTAATTATCACTTTAGCATAACATACAAGGAAATTTGACAGTTCTATTCTTCTTACCAACCTTAATGTCACTAGTTGATGGGGTATCACTAGCATGTTCAATAGGGCCTGATGATGTGGAAGACCACATTTCTAAGACCTTGGGGATACTAGGGAAATCCCTCAAAAAGTGGTCACACTTACAAAGCCTATAAGGGAATTTGGGTTTAGGATTCTTCGTTTTAGGCTTGTCGACTTTATCAACACTCCCAATGAAATTAACAGTAGTTGATTTATTGGATCCAACATGACTTGATGCAGTTGGAGTCTTGGTCTCTTTCTAATTCTTCTTCTTCTTCTTATTTTCAACCTGGCTACTTCCTTTAGGGATTTCACTAGGTGAGGAAGAAGAAAGGGAAGGATACCTTATGAGTGAAGAAGGAGAAAGGTTGACATGAGGTTTATTTGTGGCTGGTGTACTTACATATGAAGCATTAGTTGCATTCGAAGAACTAGGAAAAGTCGAGATAACCATAGTGGGGAAAAACCGGTAACTGGATGGTGAGTCCCGAAAGACTCGGTGTGGAAATACACAGAGGACCAATGTTTCCAAAAGAAGGAAAGGTGAAAATTTCCTTGGGAAAAGGAGTTCCTTCATTGGTACTCCCAGGAATTGATGCCATTTACACTAACTCGACCTCAGGTACACTAAGGAAAAAAAATGCACATGCTACAAATATAAGAAGCAGACAATCAAATAAAACTTCCCACAATGAAACCACTAGTTAGCGATGAAATCCTACATCAAGAGATCAATATAGGAAGGGGATGGGATAGAGTGTGTGGATCAGTTATGTTGGTGACCTGCTTAATGGACTTATGCCTTGGTGCAAGTTCCCACACGGTTTTACCTATGGGTGTACCCTCCAAAGACCCCGAGTGATTTTGACCAGCATATGACATAAGTACAATGAGGACTCTCTTTCACCATCACCTTGTGTATAAACCCTACAAATAT
This sequence comes from Picea glauca, assembly GCA_000966675.3. Taxonomy (NCBI): domain Eukaryota; kingdom Viridiplantae; phylum Streptophyta; class Pinopsida; order Pinales; family Pinaceae; genus Picea; species Picea glauca. The sequence goes on along the minus strand of JZKD02S1773190.1, from coordinate 325,026 downwards.
AGGCCACTAAGGTGACAACTCGTAGTCATCCTTTGGGTGGGTACATTTGAAAGTAGGGAAGGAACGTATGGGCACGATAACAAGTCCAAAATTAATCAAGAGAATTGAAGACAATTGGATCAAAATACTACTGAGAATCCCAAACAGATTCGAGATTCACGAGCTCTGAGACCAAATGAAACCAGTCATTTTTCAAGAAGAATCCCCAATATACTATCTTTATGCTACGTGGTTTAAGGTTCCCAGGGGAAATCTTCGTTGCTCTCTCACATTTGACCTTGTGTTTAACCTCAGTGTGAGAGGGGGATATCAACTATGCTTATATGAAAAATTGAATTTACCACTCCCTAGAACAAGATTATATGTTTGTCTAATGGCTTTGGAAAGTTATCCTCACAACCTATTCAAAATCCTTACACTTTAATCTAATGTAGGTTCACTACTAGAGAATATAAATGTGTCTGATCAGTTTTATAAGCACTTCATTTTAGGGTTTTTGTTTACTCAAGGGTTTGAAAGTGAAACTTATGATGTTTTAGACTTGAATCCAAAAAAAATCATAATAATGAGATGGAAATATTTTTCTTCAATAAATCATGCATACAAGATGAAGAAGAGGTTTAACTTTCTTCAACAAAAACACCCAATTCTGAAATGCAATCTACTACACTACCCAAAATCAAGAACGCAATCATATTCTTTGTTTTATTTTAAAAGAAAGCAATTGAAAATCATTTAATGCTTCATTAATTCAAATGAAAATGAAAGAGTCAGATGTAGATACAAAAGACACGAAGCAAAGATATTTCAAACAAAGAATGCAGCGAAAGGAAAAGAACTAAGAAACCAAAAGTCCCTTTTAGCAGTCTTTCAAAATTGAGTAAGGGATCAAAGGTAAGGAAAACAATATTGAGATCAATGACCTTCCTTATGAAAACCTCTAATCAATCATATAATCGAGAAGAGAAGCAAAAATTAACCAAGTTTGAGAGAAAATGATTAATTTTGAAATCAAGAAAGACAACACAAACTCAATCAAGACTAAACGAATGAAAAGTAGCAAGTTTGATTCAAACAAAGGAAAATATACAAAAGAACAAGATTTGAGTCAAAGAAAAATATCCAAGGACTATGCCTAGCAAGCAAAAAGTCTTCAATTTTTCAAAAGAAGAAAAATTGATGCTCTAGTAATAAAAGCACTAGAGAACTACAATGCTCCCTAATACACTATGGGGGGAGAGACAATCAAGCAATCAGTTCTCTGACTTAAACTGTGGAAGGGTGCTAGTCCTGAGAATTTTTTAGAAAAAATGTAGAAATCTCAACAGCTCAGAAAAACTCAATCAGAGACTTTGTAATACAACTTAGAAAAGATGAAGTATGTAACGACTTATTAAATTAGAAAATGGTATCTAAATAAAGGAAAAAGGAACAGACAAACGAAGGAAAGAACAAAAACTTAAAATTATGTCCCCAGTGGAGTTTCCAATTTTTGTTACAATAATTTTCCCCTATGGACATGTGAATTTTCCCTTGGAATATAGACTGAAAACTATTTTTGGACACTACATTCCTATAGATTAATTATATCCATTGAAAAAGAGAAAAGGAGGGATAGTATGATGTACCTCACTTTCGAAGTTTTTCCAAGCTGCTCCAATCCATGAGTTCCAAACACTACGTGGAATGGAAAACAAGAGACAAATGACTATCTCCTACTCTAATGGATTAGACAAAATGGATATATCTATGAATATTAAGACAAACATAAACAAGTACATGTAAACACAAACTAGAAGTAAATAGTCCAATTATATTAATGAGAAATTCAAAGGGAAACTTACAATCTTTAGATGATGTTGCATCATCCTCTCCAAGTCCTCCTCGTCCAACCCCTTGCTTGAAACATCCACGATCAGAAAAAAAAAGCTTTCTTGATTTCTTCCTCCCTTGTTCACCATGAGAATGCCTCCATTTATAGGCTTTGATATTCTTAACCACCTTGGTTATATTTTTTATTAGTTGAGGATATGGCTGCATCAGTTGTGATATATTCCTTAGATGCAACCTAGGGGTTAGATTCGAACCAAGCCAACTCGATCCATCCATAGTTGTCTTTAGAAGAAAAAGGGATTTCTTCCAAGATTTTCTCAACCAATTCGGTGCTCCCTTACAACGCTCCCTATGAGATGGGAAAGGAGAAATAACGCTCCTTGTATATGAGCAGAGGAGAATTGATCTTCCCAAAAGTTCTCAAGATGAATAATTGTCATAGAAAAACATTTTCTTCGACTATCAAATGATGGGGCTTCTTATTCTAACATGGTTTAGGGGTTTTATCAAGTGTTTTCATGGTGTCGTTTGTGATACGATAATTACGAAAAGAGAATGTGAAACTTATGAAACTTGTGACAAAAGTGAGACACTTGTGACACTAACGAAAATGAGAATGTGACATTATTGAAGTGAGGAATTTTGATGTGTAATAGTTATGTGGGCCTCGTTGGGGTAAGTTAGTATATCAACTTCCCGAGATTGTAAATTTTGCATACGATCTTCGTTTTAGACATGTTATAGCTCATTGGAAAGGTATTTTCAAGAAATAAACATTATGTCATCAAACTCTAACTCTATCCATAGTTTTACTATGGAAAGCCAATAAAAAATTGTCTAGGGCCCCAAACTGGCCTTGGAAATATAGAAAGATATACTGGCATGAAAGCTTCCAAAATAAGCCAGTTGGAATAGGTGGGAAGCCACCGATATCCACCTAGATGTTGTATAGGTCTTGAGGACATCCCCGATAGTGAAAAACCAATAATTACAAAGAAATTCCCTCATCATAGAGAAATTTGTTGAACTAAAAACTGTCAAGATGAGCCAGTTGGAATTTGGAATAGGTTGGTGGCCATCAATATCCACCTAGCTCAATCCTCTCCCCTTAGGAAGTAATGGTATTCATTGCATTTAGTACCCAGGGAAGAAGGGAAAGTGTTTTCTGAATATGAATCTTCATGAGCTGCGTTCCTTGTTGGAGAAGTTGTGTTGCTTGGTCTATGGAAGTTTGTCACGAACTTGTTTCTAGCAGGTTTGAATTTGTTCCACCATCCTATTGTCTCTGAGATTGAAAGGGCATTGTGTAGGCACCATTGTAGGTGAAGAAACAATATCTTCTTTCTCTTCAAAAATATTCTTATGATGGATAAAAGGTGTTGAGGCTGTAGTGGTTATAGTGGCCTTGTGTGAATCCTTTGAAAAACTGTGAAGATGATGAGTTTTGCAGTATGAGAGATTACCTTACAACACTATTTTGGTGGAACAATAGTTAGAACTACCTATGGTATCCTATCGAGTTGACCCCCCAGAGTAATAATAACACTATGAGGTCGAGAATCATAAACAACATGACGTTTCCACATATATGGTTGGTCCAAAACAACATCACATATATAAAGAGGGGAAACATCATACACTACCTCATTATTGAAGGGATGGATGCCATAGAACAGGAAACACTGCTAGATGACATGAATATCTCATCCTTGGTGAATCCACCCAATGTTGTATGGTTGTGGGTGTGGTATTATCAAAAACCCCAATTGTTTGATCACCTCAACTGATATGAGGTTCTTCTAGTTGTCGTTATCAACAATGAAATACAACGGGGTCCCCTTCACCCACATCTATGAATGGAATAGGTTCTCTACCTCTTCAAGGTATACTAGTTCTTCTAGTTGAATTGTTGTGGTCACGATAGTAGGATTGGGGTCTGCGTCTATGATCTATCTATTTTCAACATTTCTAGATCATATTCTGAATCAAGGTTCGACTCCTTGTCTTTGACCTCGGCCACTAATGACATTTTCAAGCAACATTCATCGGTGTTGTGCCAAGGGATTTTGTCGAAGTCGCACCACTTCCCAGTGTCATTCTTCATATTTCCTTTACCCTTCTTGTTCTGTGTCTTGGAATAGTTGTCTAGAGGCTATTGGTTAGGGTCATCTTTACCATGCTTTGGTTGCTTCATATTTGCAGACCCAAACTCCCATTTTTTTTTGTGCCTAAATGTTTTCTCTATTTTGATAGCATATCAATAGGTAGCTCATAATGATCTGATGTTTAGGAAATCCATTTTGGTTTGGATGTACCTATGCAGAGCCCCACGGTATGTTAGAACCATATGCCACTCGGAATCTTTGATACCCAACTTGGCATGCAAGGTATGAAAATTATTTTTTAAATTCAACATTGTTTGGCTCTTCTCTTGTCGTAGTGTGGTCCATCTCATGTACTGGTTTTCATAGTTATCAACAAGGTAGTATTGTTCCTTGACCGTTGTTATCATTGAAAAATCGTCTGCAACATTGCACACAATGGTTGAATAAAAACATCAATGCCAACAACAATTAGTCCACTTACTACGCCAAAATCCATTCAAAAGTAAAAAAATATAGACTTGGGTCAAAAAGTCAATGTGCGCAAATTCACCAAAGGAAGTGTGTGCACAATGCACATAATGTGCAGGCTAACACAGGTGTCAATGTGCATTGTGCGCAATATGTGTGACTATCTATGAGAAAATCCATACACTTCTATGAACAACACATTTATGGATCTTTTTGGCACCTCAACCACTTCTAGTATGACCCCCAACACGATTTGACACTCATATCTGAGTGAAATCTAGCTTGGAGGTTGGTCAAGGGCTAGAGGGTTCCCTAAAAGACCCCTTGTTCACACTATGAACCAATTACATTTTTCCATGAATGGATGATATAAATATGTGCCATGGGTGTGCTAAGAAAATAAAATCTTCAAGGTATTGTTATGCTGCAATAATTCTTCATTGAGAATCCTCTTTTCTCTTTGAATCCTTCAAACACCATTGCAATAGGACATTCCACTCACCTCTTGAGGGAATAGGCATTGTATTTCTTCACCATTTTCCATTTATTCAATTGTATGAAGAGATGATCTCTCAATTAGGGAACTCAAGAGCCCTCCAAAGGAGGAAGATGGGGCTCATAACTTCATGCCTTTCTCTACGGTTCTTAGCCTATCAATCTATTCATCCATTTGTATCTATATAGTGGTAATTTTTTTTATTTTCATGGTTCTAGTTTCTCAAGTTTCTATAGCATTTATTTCTTAGTTGTTTTTAGTTGTATTTATTTGTTTTCATGTGTATTTGGTTTTTCTAACCAACTCACAAACTTCTGTTTTGTTTAGAAGGAATAACTAAACATGTAAGTGTTGTGTTTTTTCTCACCCAAGTGACAAAACCAACACAACAGAATGTTGACCATACCGGGGATTGATATCAAATTTCTCCCTATTTAATTCTTGAGAGCACTTCATTCTGATTGTTTTGACATGTAGGTACCAAAAACTGGCCTAGCCCAACTTGCCAAAGTCAAAATTCAGAGCTGTTGAACGAGCATTTCACTTAGAAATTTATTCCCCCATGCATGACATGAAGTGCATAGCTTTTCAGGATCACAGACGCACATTGTGCATGAAACAAGCTTCATTACTCTGCACATTGTGTGCCCTCCCGCTCATAAGTCCAGGTTTTTCAAATTGTGAGGGTTTTATTAATGGTTTGAGGGCCCCTAGCCTTCATATTTTTATTTTCCTACACTTTGTAAGGAAACTACACTTCACTTATAGTCCTTTCTCATAAGAAAGGTTAGCTAACATAGGCACATAGGGGTAAATATAATCTCTCTTCTTCTCTTTTTATTTGTTGCCACATGGATGGATCATTTGGCTTTTAAAATTTTAAGTTGAAGTTATTTATTTTCATACCGAATCACTTAAATTGGGACTAGAAATTAATTTTAACCCTCAAGTATGCTCTTCCCCCGCACCCTAGTGTGATATCAGGAATCAAAAAAGGTGGTTAAAAGGACATTTCATCTCCCTTAACAAATCATTTAGGAGAGAAAAAATCCCCCCTAGGGTTACTCTTAGTACTTGAAATCATCTTAAAGTTTTGTAAGGGCCCATACATTTCCACATGCTTGCAATCTTAGGATAGTTTTTAAAAATATTTCTTAGTTTATATCACAATATAGGGAAGTTTAAAGATCAAGTAACGAGCCCATACATGCCCACATGTCTATAATTATATGATAGTTTCAAAGATTTCTTAGTATAGACAACCTTTTAGGGAGTTTAAAGGATTTGTAAGGACCCATATGTCCACATTGATTGTTCTTTAGGGATTTAAATATTCCAGAAGGTTGTACCAGAGACACATAATAAGCGAGGTAAGAAGATTTGTAAGGACCATAGGAAGTCCACATGTTCCAATCTCACACTTAGCTTATTAAAATATTTTTACACTTTTCACTTTCTTGCACACAAAGCCACTCCTCAAACACATAATTTCTATTAGAATAGTGGAGGTTGAAGTAGGATTTCTTCAAAGGAATTCCAAAAGATCCAACTACTTCTTTGGAAATTATCTACACCAATTAATTCAAACAAGGTTGGTCCATGACCCTAATCTCTCATCCCACCACATCTAAAAAAATTCTAAGAACACACTAAAGTTTCCTCCATAAGAGGTGCCAAAAGAATTGTTTTAGTCTAGGTAGGATCTCGAGGGTAGGCATCCAAATAACCCCTTGTTATCAGGTTCTCAAATTTTCAAACAATAGAAGTTGCGAATTAGGGAACTTTCAAACCCTCCAAGTCAACTGTTCCTATACCATAAGGAAAGGAGATACCCGTGAAGGGTCGAAGGTCGAGGTTAGGTTGTTGTGAACATCCCTCCTTGAGTCACACAACTCTTGTGAGGGAATCCATCCTGTGACCCATTTCTGAGGCCAAAAATCTAAATGATGCACTTTCACCAAGGTAGTTAGTGGCCAAACTTAGGATATCTACCCAGGTGGCAGTTGTGGGATGCAATCACACCTTGATCATATTTTGTGTGGCTATTGGGAAATATCGCCATCTCTTTCAGGATATGTACCCTCTACCCCTCATTATAATTGATTAATTCAACCTTCACTAGTTCCTCTTCTGGTGGCTTAAAACCCCACTATTGTGTTATTGGAAGGCCCAGTGTGAATTGAGAGGAAGTATGATAGATCTTTTAGAACATGAGCATTTTTTTTTGTTTCCCCCCCACCCAGACAAAATCCACCTATCCACATGCTTGTTTATTTTACAATTGATTATGTATGATGTTCATTTGATTACATGAAATTGTGAGTTATACTATTTTATGAATTTCAAAAATATAAAAATCTCTAGTTCATTTATTTTTCTCTTGTCACCATTTTCACACATTCACTTTTCTATTTGGAAACAATAAGAGAACTGTAAAATCTCCATCATTCTGAATGCTTGCAGAATCTCCCTCCTATTCTAGGAGGAGTCCTTAATCTTACCAACTCATCGGCTCAACCATCTCACACCCTTATGAGTGCTACTATTTTTGGATCATCCTTACTTGGTTCCACTTTGCTTGGGTCAAATACCCAAGGTCATCCATCTATTACTTCTCCTTCACAAGGAGGTGGGGGTCAAACTTCTTCCCAAGGAGGAAGTAGAAACCCACCAAATCTTTCTTAAGGGACAGGTCAACTACCTAGTCACACAATGGCTAGAACTAATCCTCCACCAAATATCCCTATGCCATACATGGCATCCCTCAACATTCCTTCTTTAACCAAACTCACAAATTATCCCATTTTGCATGACCCCACTTGGCCCAATATGCCTACAAAATTGCATTTAGATATTCCAAAGTTTGAAGGAAAACCAGGGGACGATCCCTCCAACCATTTTATAACCTTCCACTTATGGTTCTCTTCAAACAACATCATGAATGATTCCATCCACTTAAGGTTATTTCAAATAACTCTCATGGGCTCATCAACCAAATGGTATATTGACAAAAAGTTAGGGTCCCATGTGACCTTTGGATCATTGGCCAATGACTTTTTGTCCTTTTTCCAACTACCAGTTCGTCATGATATTGGATTAGAAATTCTCTCCGAGTTAAAAAAAGCCACTGCTATCCATATATACGACCACTTCCATGAATGGCATCAGAGACGTAGTTTGTGTAAAGAGGAAACCACCAAATAACAACGTCTCAATTGGTTTCTCAAATCACTCATCTATGTTATTTCCAAGGATGTAGCATCCACTTTTCCTCATTCAGAAGAGGAGGCCATCAACAAGGCCCAATAGTTTGACCTCATTTACACTCAATTAGGTTACTTATACATAGTATTACCTGATGCACCCCGACCCATACTATTTGGCCAGGACAAACCTGGGATGTCCAATGCTACGGATGGGTTGATTGGTTCTTTGACCCATCTCAACCCTTAGAACCACCCTTCACCCACTTATGGTGCACATCAATATCTGCAACCATATGGAGGGACGTCTTATTACCCTCCCACCTCTCACCAACAATAATATCATGTTGCTACCCGTCCACCAATGGGTGGACCCCCACCAGTACCCATGATGCATCTAGTCTCTGAAGAAAGTATGAGTTCACTCTCAACCTTTGCGTATAACCGCAGTAGTAGTGGAAGTGCGTCAACTTCCTACACGCCATATGGATCATCTCCACAAAACAATCCATATTTTCCATTTCCTGGTCCTCCCCAACTGGTTTCTTCTTCATTATGACAACCACATGCCGACGTTATCTTTGTTCAACCCTCTCCCATTTAATAAGTTCAGAATTTTTAACAATTGAATACGAAGAATCCATCCCATCAACTGAATAATGCCAAGAAGAAAGGAAAAAAATGAAACAATAACAACCTGGGACCTGGAGTAATAACCCCCAACCAAACCATCCCACTGGGGGCAACCATAATCAAGGCAACCAAAACCCCCAAGGGTGCAACAATAACAATCAACCACGACAAGGGAAGAGCAATAACCTCATAACTAACTTCCCTTGTTCTTTATGTGGTGAGTATGGACATTATACACACCATTTCCCCCAAATTTCCGACTTAAAACGAATGAAAGAATCCATGAACATGCAACGCCCTCCAGCATTGCTTGCCCCTCACTAGGCCCCAAAACATTATTTGCAACCACCACCTCCAATAATTTTTTAAAACCCTATTACACACCAAGGTGTAATGAATACCCAACAATAGGTACACCCTACTCCACCACAAATGGGGCAATATCAAAACCTAAGTCCCAATCAACCTGGAAATCCGACCGATCGTAATATCCTCCTTACCAATGAAGAAGAGATTCTTCTACAAACACACAGTCATCAATATAGTATTTCCAATGAATCTACCCAAACCACCTTAGAAGTGGATCCATATACAACCGGAAAACCATTAATGATTCCACACCCTAACACCGAACCAAACCATCGCATATCTCGCATGTCGTTATGACAGAATGTACATAACCCTCATGCTAGGGAAGTACATAACTACATTCTGGTTGATGGATTAGCACAGTATCCTACAACCATGTCTATCTTGGAGGTCCTCCAAACCTATCCATCTCAGCAGAAATCCTTACTTTCCAACTTGGGGGCAATCGACCTAATTTATACTTGACTTATCACCTTTGATATAGATTGTGGAGAACCACACCTCCCCACCTTGGTAGCTTTTCAGATACCAGTTAAGATTTAGAACATCACAGTTCATCGATGCATCATCGATGAAGGTGCATCCACATGCATCATGTCCAAAGTAGTATGGAAAAAACTCGGCTCACCTAATCTAGTACCATCTTCCATCACCCTTAGAGATTACGACCGTTGGCCATTGTCCCCTAAAGGGCTCTTCATAAACATTCCTGTAGAACTTGGGGGAAAAACCATCCTCATCGACATTGAATTTATGGCCGCCCTACTTGATTACAATATCTTGTTTGGATGTAGCTACATGTATGCTATGAAGGTGATAGCCTCTTTTGTGTTTCGAACGATGAAGTTCACCACAATGGGAAAATCCTCATAATCGACCAACTTACGCATTATGGGCCTAATCACTCCACCAACATTGATAACATTCTCCCCCTTGTCCACACTAGCTCAGATGATTTTTCAGTCATCGACATGGTCCCTGGAATATTCAAGGACTCTTGGATTTTTACTCTTCTATTGGTCTTTGTCTTACTTATGATTCCTCATAGATTGACCCTAGTTCAGATTTGATAAGCTCCCAACAAAATCCCTCAAAAACTATTGGCTCCTCTGGTAGACTAAAAGGCAACGCAACACATAGAGTATACTGAGTATTCTCACCCAATATATCTCTATGGGTGGATGAAATACTCAGGTGTTTACAACCTGGGGATGAGTGGAGATCTGTGGTTATGCTTTCTAATGTTTACTCATTCATTCTAACATTTAATTATAACAGTCATTCTATTGATGCATGTGGAATACCAGATCTAACTAGTTACTTCATTCATCTAACACTTGGAAATTAATCATCCATAAAGAGGCATACATTCATTCACATAACATAGGTGTTACCATGGTTCACCCCCTCCTGGGCTATGTCCAGAAAGATCTAGATCTAAATATTTTATCAGGGTTTAGTAATATATCACATCGCGTGTGTTTAAAATCTTAGGTCTCATTCTTTTCCACAAGCTCCTCGATCCCTATGAGGCTGACTAGATTGCAATAGGATCCTCAACCTGTGATCTAACCCTTGGGATCAAGTCACTCACTACTTCCCTATCTCACCATCTTAATGACTCATACATTTTTTACAACTCTCTATTCCTATGTGTATTTTTCTCCCCCTTCGTATCTCCCCCATATGTATTCCCTAAGTACTACTTATTTATATCCTTGTCTCACCAGCCATTACAATACATTCTAAAAATACTAAACCTAATATCGTTAGGTCTTCCTTACATGCTCACCTCTCCTACTTCTCCTACACATGCTACTTTTCCTTCCAGTTGTATGTTACTCTTTGCATGCTTCTCCTCCAACAATAGTCTTTCTTTCTAACTAGGGATGCATCCAACAAGACCCCAACAATGACATGTGGCTTGTCCCAAGACACCTAAACTTTATGCACTTCTTCAATAGCTCCTACGAGAGCATGGAACTTCTCTGTGAATTCCTCTTCTTCTGTTTAAGCCTACATGGTATTTTCTCTAAGTGTATACAATACTTGTGTTGTACCCTCCTCTATGATCATCTATGCGCACTCTACCTGAATTTGTGCCATGTTCTTATTCTCTTCCTCTGTCTGTGAAATGACCTATGTTTCCCACTCTTAGAGAGGTTCCATTTGAGCTTCCCAATCCTTCTTCTGTGTTTGTGTGGCTATGAGTTCGGCTAGTAGTTTCTTCATATCTTGTACTCCTTTGAGGCACTCAGTGATCGACATCATCTTCTGCCTCTTCTTGAGGTCCTAGATACCTGGACTTATCTTCTCCTCTTGTAGGTCCCACTTCTAGACCTATTGATCCTCCTCCATCTTTGTCCATAGTTGTGCTTCTTTATTGAACAAGTCGGCAGTTGCACATACTTGTTGCTCCATCTCCACCATCTTTCTTGTTTCTTCCTTCTTCCTTTTCTCCTTCACCTCGGGGGGAGTGGTAGAGATGATTTGTTCCTGGAGGCCCTCGATCTCCTACCTATATTAATTGATTTATTTTCACAATCTAATCAATATTCTGTGTCTTCATAGGCTCTATGTTTTGCGCACTCTTTGGAATCTTGTCATAGGATACAACAAATCCATGCTTGAGCCTATCCACGTGATATTTCACATCTTTTTTCTTAAGCTTGAACTGCATGAGTACTAGCTCCAATGCTTCTCTGTTGTCCTTGGTCTTCTACAATTCTGTTGCATGAGTGTGTGCGCATGACTGAACCTCCTACGCGACACTAACTTGCAGTCTATACAGTGCCTTGGTTGGTATCTATGTCATTACCAACTGTATTTGGGCCAAATATTTCCAGGGTTTCTAACCACATTTTAACTCATGCGCAACATGCTAGGTGTAACGTGAAATGTAGATATCGTTTGTATGGTCGTCTGGATCCTATTTTTCTCGCTTGATCCAATATTGGCTCTTGAATGTGATGTTGCAGGGACTGATTCTATTCCTCTGTCATCCCTCTATGTTTCTCTTATCTTCTCAAGGCGTTTTCTCATGTCTACGAGCTCATCATAAATCATTTACCTTTGGCGTTAGGCTTCATCAAAATCCTCCCATGTTCAATCCTGGACCATTTGTGCCACGAGGTTCACGTTGTCCTCCGTGATCATATATTCTAGTGGTGTTTTGTGCCCCTTAATTTTCTTACACACACACCCCATTTTCATGATCGACCTCTTGATTTGGCCTTGCTCCTACTAAGTATCACTTGATGTGGTCCCCTTTGTTGTGTTGGTCTCTTTTTCATGTCCCTACAATGCATGGGCGTTGTTCTTCTTCCCCTGCTAGGTACCTTTCTTGGATGCACCCCCTTTTTTCTATTGCATCAGGTTCTGACCTAGATTTGGCTTCCTGGGCATCGTTTTTTCTCCTGTAGATGTTTGTTATGGCCTTTCATTAACCTCCTTATCCATAAGAATATCTTGATTCAGGTCTAGGACATTCTAATCATCATGCCAATCCTTGATGACCATTTCTACGTCCTCTTCCTTGACGTAGTACTATATTTGTAACCATTGATTATCAAGATCCTTTAGTGTTTGGATCCATACTACATGTCTTGTCACTTTAAAGTTGGATATTCCTTGATATTATGCAACCACTTATGGAATAATCTGATAAGTGTTGGAAATTCTTTCCTACAGGCCATTGTAATACCCTGCGAACATGCCTACATTCACACTTTTGTTTTAGGGTCTAAAGTTCTCCCTAGTGATAGGTATCGCGTTGTGTGACAAAGATTGGATCTCTCAAAAAAGTATGTATACTTAGTCTCCCTCCATCCAACCAAGGTGATCAGGATGAGTAGCCAATAATAGTAAAATTATGTCCCCAGGTCCTGTGCATCCTTCCAATCTTCCAGGAACAAATTTAACAAGTATAGGGCTTAGCTGAGTATAGTTACCTACACACATTGTGTTTTAGTTGCGATGAGCCCGATAGGGACTGTTGGCACGAAATTGATCAAACCAGGGTCCTTCTCAGGTTACCAACAAAAGGCACCAAGTAGTCTAGAGTGCTAGCATTTCCATCTCCTCTGAAGAGAAGAAGTCTCACCTGAAGTGCAACCAAGACATAAAGATAGGGAAGGGAAAGGAGAATACTTAGGTGGGTTCCTAGAATATTCAAGATTCACCATGACCTTGTGCAAGATAGGCTAACCACAGAACAAATATGAACTTATTCATAACTAGAAATAAATAAAATCAAGTTGTGATAACATTTGTAAATAGAGAGAACACATTGACCTCATCAAACATAAAGAAGTACTGGAAGAAGACAATTCATAAGCATACACACAGAATGAAACAGGGATTTCAAAATATTGGGTCCTTCCATATCTATTATCAATAAATCTTCTAGGATAAAATATCATAGATATAATCAGTACTCTATTACAATATTCTGGCTCCAGACTCATGTGACAGGTCCCTGTCTGCCCTTTTCCTCAAAACTGTATACAAATGACAATAAAAAAACCCTTAATCTTTCCATGCCCTCTATACCATCTATGAAAAAACCCTACAACCAACCAACTATGCCCAACCATACCCAACACTTTTACAATAATATGCATCTCATATATAAAGGTTCTATGGGATCTTCTGGCTTTAGGCTCCACATGCTTTCTTGTTCTTGTTCTGTTGTAACTTATTTTTCCTCGCTGGTGTTGCATTGTCTCTTTTCATAATTGTTTTATGTTTCTTTGCTTGATTCACTGTCCAACTCTTTGTTGATTGCGCAATTCATGTTTGAAAAAAATTGGGACTGTAGTCCTCCTTGTGCAACTTCAAACAAAAAACGAAGGGACCAACATGATCTGACCAAAATCCTTGACTCTCCCTTGAGTCAAGTACTTAGCTCTTTCATGTCTTATAGGATTGCATGTTTCTTTTCTTTGTCCTCCTTCTTCTATTTTATTTCATCCTGTTCTTGTGCTTTTCCCTCTTTTTCCTTTTCAAATGAAGGGCCCAACTCTGGTACCAACTCTAAGGCCCACTTATTGACTTCCTGAAAATCCCCCAATTTTATCCTGCCACTTCCTGGCAAGGAGCGAGGCTTCAATTACAAACTGCCAAGTCGCATCTATGATGCATCCTTTAGGATTGGATGTGACCAAAGAGTTCCATTTAAATTTGAAAGTAGCATCTACTGGATGCATCTGCATGTACATTGTCTGAACGACATGTTGAAATTCAAGCAGCTCTTTCATGTCTACTGATTGTGCTTCAAATAGAGTGCTCAACTCATTGTTTGCTTGTTGGATCTGGTCAAATTTATCATGTCTCTCCAGTGGATCCATGGCGACCGAAACTTCCTCATTAAGAAAGTGGATTCTTGCACACACCTTCTCCAGAGTTTGGTTGCACCTTGCAATAATTCCCATCCATTCACTGACTTTGCAAAATATCCTTGTGCATTTGGTTGTGCGCTTGTGTAGTGTTTCTCGATCATTGTTTCCTTCTAGCACTACCTTATCCATCTACTCTTGCAGCTTCCGAGGTTGTTGTTCTACTTCATGTTGACTCTCCTACAACTATACTTCCAGCTTCTTTGTGTGAATGACTAGCTGTGAAGATGCTCCCTGGAGTAGCTTGATATGATGCTTAGGATCTCCTGTGGCACTACATTCTGGTAGTTGTGGTACTACCTTTTGGATTTTCGACCAGGCTTCAACAAGCTTCTCCTGGAATATTTCTAATTTATGCTCCGCTTGGACCTTAGCATATTCCACTTATGTTATGCGTGCTTGTGAAAGGATTTTTTCCTCCCTTGCGAAATCTACATTCCTTTCGACCTGAAGGAGCCTCTGCTCCAGTTAATCAGTTGAGGCTCTAATCATCCCAACCAATTGTGGTTTTGGCCACTTTGCAAGGTCAACAGAAGAGGGGGTGGTCTCCCTCAGTACTTGGACCTGCAGGGGGATTCCATTAGTTGTTGAATACTCTGAAAGTGTGTCCACCTCCTCTTCTCATGTAGATGGTCCTTGCACAAGATTCAACCTTAGTGTTGACATCAAGAAGGTTAGTAATTATGTTCTTTATAGGCAAAGATGCATCACCTCTGCGCGTTACTATGGGTGTTGGAGTACCAGATCCATTTGTTCTTGCATTAATGTTTTGATCTGGCCTGATGTTGTATCAAGTTCTTGTTGAATCTATTCTATTTCTTCCTCTTTGTGTACCTCCACTTTCATATTTACGCTCTTTTTGATAGCCCTCTCAACCTTGGTCATTGAGGGAGTGCACTGAGGAATTATGACTTGTGGCTTTGGCACAATTTTCATCTTTGTTGAATTTGGAGGGTCTTGAATAGGTATAAAGGGTATGATGTATTGGATATGGGATTCAAGGTTTGGCCCAGTGATTTCTAGACTCTGTTCGGGTAGCTCAGGGTTTGAACCAGTGATTCCTGGTCTCTGCTCAGGTATCTATGGGAGATCCAACTGCATGAGTTTTGGGTTGGTGGTTTGGGATGGAAGGGATATTTCTTGAGCTGGCGACCGGGGTTATGGTTGTGATGGAGGTTTTTTAGTAATGATGGTGGTGGATGGAGTGGTGTCAGGCTCAGGGTCATCCTGGATATCTATAATGTGGACTACTCGAGCCACTGAGCGAGTGCAAAGAACGGTGGATGAAATGGGCTGGGGGTTTATAACATTAATTGTAGCACTTCTTGAGTAACTTGCACACCATGATTTTTGGGGCCATCCTTGTTGTTGTGTCACTAATGCAGTTAATTATGATTCAACATGACCCTCTTTCTGTACCATACGTCTTCTTCATTTGCTCGACCAGTGCCTTCTCCTTCATTTCATTATCGAGGAACTGCGTGGGTGTCTCTCCCCGAGGTGGTAGCCTTGTAATATATGTAATGAGATCTACGTCTATTGAGACACTCATTTCGAAATGCATGGTAGGACTATGGTTGTGGAATCTTGCCTGCATGGTAATATTTCTATTGGATTCTTTCGCTTCTATTTTGGTGGTTGGCTCAAGCTTCTAGCCTCCATTTCATACTCCTCTACCCGTCTTGTGACATCTTCTACTATGCCCTCCTCTGACTGGTCGAGCGTGGCTATGTATAACCTTTCTGGTGCAGTCATTTCTTCCTAGTTCAAGACCATCCCATTAAACCTTGGGGTTTCTCTGGAGATTTTAGAGCATGAATGATTTCATGTATCCTGGGTTTGTTGGCTCTATCCTACTTCCAACATATCGATATCCATGCCCACTAGTGTTTTTGGTTGGATTTCCTCCACCACTCATGTTGGGATTCCTGGTTCCATATTGGGTGACATGATTTGATCCAAGTTGAAGAATTCCATAGGTATAGGTGGTTGTTGTTTGCTTCCATGTGGTTTTTAAGGTGCTCTGAGGTTACTTCAAGGTCGTCTACAGGCCTGGCTCGACGCTCCTAGCTTGGGTGGTGACATGGTAGTAAAGGTGTTCTTATTCAAGCTTAGTTGGCTCTATAACTCTTGCAAACTTGCTCTATGCTCCATCTACTCTCTCTCTGTGCTCTTCTCAATTTCATAGTAACCCTTCCTATCCCCGCATTCTTTCCTTATATAGGAATCGTGTGAAAATTCTCGGAGATGTTACCCAATTTGTGTTTTGAATGAACTGGTGCTTCCCCCATACTTTCCATTGAATTCGCTTGTTGTCACTAGTTGGTGCAATTAATTCGGTGTCCTGTCAATCATTCTTGTCAGTCAATTTGATAGTCATCGTCCATTGGCACTTATTTACCATACCTGTCATTTCCACCTTTTACTGATCGTTGGTCCTTTCTCTATCATGCTAGCATTTCCAAGTGCGTGTGCACATTCTATTTTCGATGCACTATGCCTTTGTTGCTATATTTTGATGTATGGCATGGTAACCCCTCGATTGTTGTGCTTTGTTTTTTTTTAACTACTAGGAGGTCAATTGTCCCTATACATCTTCAGTCGACTCCCACTGATCATCCCTCTAAGTTATGTTCCTCTTAAATCCTTCAACTGTAAAACTCCCCCATCTGTGAAAGTATTTACCTCGTATGGTCCTAACCAATGCATTCTGATTTTTCCTGGATATTGAAGAGATTTGCTATCGTACAACAAGACTAAGTATCCCTCGAAAATTTTCTTATTGATGTGTCTATCATGCCAAGATTTTTCCCTTTCTTTGTGTACTTCTTGGTGCAACCCTTCTAGAATCATATCTTCTTCCATGATCATCAACTGACTTATCCTTTCCTGTACTGCTTCTTGCTTTGTCATGTTTGTAATTGTTGCTACGGGTAGACTAGGTACCAAAAACACTAATGGCACCACTGCTTCCTGTCTATACACCAATATGAATGGTGTCTTCCCTGTCAATTTTTTACATGTGGTCTTGTACGCCGACAATACTACTAGTATCTTCAAGTCCCAATCGTCCCTATTAACATTGAAGATCTTTGTCAATTCATTCTCGAGGATATTGTTAAAGGATTCCATTGTTCCACTTGCTTGAGGATGATATGGTGTATTCTTTTGATGATAAGATTCAAACTCCTCAGTCATATCCTTAATAATGTTGTTAATGAAGTGAGTGGCTTGTTCACTCATCAAAATCCTTGGGAATCCAAATATAGTGATCACTTGCTCAAACAAAAAGTTTGTTGTTGTCTCTGCACTGCTATATTTTACTAGTGTTGCCTCTGCCCATCTTGGTAAGTATTTTGTCGCAGTAATAATGTACCTTGCTCTTGAACTTTTTGTTGGTGGGTTAATTGGTCCCACAAAATATATTGCACATTTTTCAAATAGCTACAAGTTTACTTCTGGTCTGAGGGGCATCTCATCCCTTCTATTCAGTTTACCAACCCTCTGGCATACATCACATTTCTGGCAGTAGTCCTTTGAGTCTCTGTGAATAATCGGCCACCATAGTCCTACATGCAATACCTCATGTGCGGTATCTTTTCTTGCATAATGTCCTTCTGCTATTCCCTCATGGGATTCTGCTAAAATCCTAGTTCTTTCATGTTCTAGCACACATCTTCTCAAGATGATATTTGCACCCATTTTGTATAAGTTTCCTGCAATCAATTGATAGTCTGCAGCTCTGATTACTAGATTTTTCTTCTGCGTAGTGTTGAATTCCCATGGTTCAGTCCCCCTATGCTCAAGTATTGGATGATGTACGTGAATTATTCATCAACTATTTGGACTAAAAATAACTGTGTGTAGGGAAATTTGTCCTCTAGATTCATAGATTCCTCTCCATTAGTGATCCTCAAAAGGTGATCAGGTCCTGCATTCAACTTCCCTAGTTTGACTATCACCTCCAAGTCAAATTCTTGGAACAAAAATAACCATCTACAAATTCTCCCCCCCAACACTGGCTTTTTGACAAGGTATTTGAGATTTGAATCATCTGTGAACATCTTAAAAAATTTTCCCAGTAAACAATACCTGAACTACTGAAGTACATAGACCATAGCTAAGCCTTCTCTCT
Organism: Picea glauca; assembly: GCA_000966675.3. Lineage (NCBI taxonomy): Eukaryota > Viridiplantae > Streptophyta > Pinopsida > Pinales > Pinaceae > Picea > Picea glauca. The sequence continues at coordinate 306,388 of JZKD02S1773190.1, read as the reverse complement.
TTGTGGTATTGTAATTCTACTCTGATTCTAAAATTTTCATGTTAGTGAATGTTATAGGATGGTCCAATTGTCCTGATCCTGGCTACACTAAGATAGCTCAAATTTCTATGGTTGATGCATCTACATGTACATGGGATGTATTTTTCCAATCTGGGAATACTAGTATTGGTGCAGTAACATTACCATCTTCTCTTTCAAGGTGTCCAGTCCTCGCTGATAGTTCTCATTACACTTAAAATTGTTGTATTTTCTTAATAATTTCTCCATTGGAGTAGTGATCTGTGTGTACCCCTTTATAAATTTCTTGTAGTATCCTGTGTGTCCCAATGCTTTTCTTAACTGACAGACTGATTTTGGTGGTGGTAGATTAACAATTACTGCAATCTTGGAAGAATCTACTAAAAATCCTTGTTTGCATACTATATGGCCCAATAATATCCCAAAAGGTGTTTTGAAGATGCACTTCTTTATATTTAACCATATCTAAAACTGATTGCATATTTATAACATCATCCTCAACAACCCTACATGGTCTTTCAACATACTATAGACTGTCCAATCATCCAGATATACCTCTAGAAACTGGTGGATGATTTCTTTGAACACAACTATGACTACTATGGAAAATATTGTTGGTGCATTCTTCAGTCCAAATGGGATGACCTTGTATTGGTAGGATCCCCATTATGTGGAAAAATTGGTCTTGTACCTGTCTTTGGGGGCTATCTTGATCTGATGGTATCCTAAAAATCCATCGATGAATGAATAGGATTCCTGTCCTCCTACGCTCTCCAACACTTCGTCTGTGAAAGGAGTAGGGAACGGGTCATGTAGTCACGCATCATTCAACTTCCTTAGTTCAAGACATATCCTTATCCCCGCCTATTTCTTTTCTTGAACTACCATCGAGCTTACCCATTCAGATTCCTCTACAGGTTCTATGATTCTAGTCTCCAATATCCTATCGATTTCGGATTTGACGTTTTTGTTATATATAAGGTTTAGTCCATATCGTCATTTTCTTAACGATCTTACCTCAGCTCTGAGTGGTGTCTTCATTTCACCTAGCTCTCCTTCTCTGCCTTTCATTTCTATGAATGTTATTGGGAACAAGTCATTGTACTCACACAACAACTATGTTATTCTTTCCATTGTTTTCTCATCCCAGTAATTTCCAATGCTATCCATTTTGGGATTCTCAATTGTCCCAATGTTGAATTCATTCACCTTGATCGACACAACAAATATTGATGATTTTAGAGGTGGACCTTCCACTTCTCTTTCACCTTCAACTTCCTCAATCTGAATATTTCACGGGTCATCTTCATCTGGTGCTTCTTCCTGAACATGGTAACATGAAAATAGGTATTTTACTGTCTGTTTGTTTTGTTATTGTTATTTTTTCATGAGTTTAACTTTCGGTTGTTTAATGAATATCACCCCTCTGATTTTTTTAAGTGTTGAGTCTATGTTGGGTTTCTCATCCTCAAATGAGAAAGTGACTATAAAGTTCTATTGCAGTATTGTCCAATTTGTAGTTTATCTACGCAATTCTTGGTCTGTATACCGGTTTTCTAGGATCCCTTATAATGTGTGAACAAAATGATGAGTCCATTCTTCCAATGGTGTTATCATCCATAGTTTTCTGCACTTCTCCAAGTGTTATTCTAGCACCCCTTGTCCCTCATATTTCTGCAGTTGGTTGCTTCCCCTTTTTCTCCCAAACCTAATGCCCAGTAACCTCTTACGTTTGTACCAGTCCTTAACTGTTTCTTTGTGCACACCCCACCATCTTGTAGGTGTTTCCTTAAGTGATATATCCAGGGCTAAGAGAATCTGATTTTCTAACACTTCATCTTCATATTATGTTAAAAATTATTCTAAGCCATTCACCTCGTGGAAGCTGGGAGGTTCCCTTATCTTCGTACCTACCCATCTTACTATGTGGTCTATTCTTGCACATCTTCTTTTGGAGACTTCGTGCCACCTCTGCTGCTAGTTTTATAAGCCCGTATCTGAGTCTGGAACACATGACGTGTATCTTCTCCAGCTGTCACACATTATTTTCATCATCCCTATGATTTTTAATGATGTAAACCTATCTTTTGCCTTCAGAGGGGTCACAGTGGCCTGAGTTCCTAAAGAGAGAAGGGAGAAGAACTTCTCCTGAGAAAAGAAATTGCTTTTTCCTATGTAAAAACCTTATAAAAAGGTAAGTTCGCAGGTTGCTATATAGACAGGGTGTGAGAATGACCCATTCTCATAGGTTTCACTATAGCCAGGGTGCGATGTGTTCGTAGGTTGCTATATAGCTAGGGTGCGAACATTCCATCACGTGGGAAAAATGAGCGTTTTCTCGAATCTTCTAGAAGGAGAAACTTCTATGGTGAGGTGGCATCCGAATGGTTTGGATCTTACTCGCTTTCATGATTTAGTGGGATCATCCTAACCTCCTTACCTTATCTTCTTCAACTTATAAAAGGAGAGGAATTCTCATGGAAAAAGTTAGCTTGAGCTTTTGTGAGCTTGTGGGTTCTTGTTCTTGAGTTTGTTAGTTTTGGCTTGGTTAGAGTGGCTTTGAGATTTGCTTTGTCAAGATAGATTGTGAGTAGCTATCAGGTCTATGGTTTCAGAATCCTTGGAGAAAGAAGTGTGTGGGGAATGAAGGACAATTGGAAGGGACCTTACGACATCAAGGCAACGGTTGTAATCTCTCTTTCACATTTAATATAATACAGTAATGTGTCACTTTCCCATAAAGTTGATTGTACTTTATTGCATAACTCCTTGATCATATGGATAGATTAATCGTTGAATAGAATGTGTCTACTTCACTTCGATTGGTTTGTATTGTATTGATTGTGACTGTACGAGAGCATTGGAGCGAAGCAGGAACAACAAAGATCAAAGGAAGTGCTTTTAAGGTATGTTCTTTAATCGTGCATCTTAGCATATTCAATAATTAAAATCTAGGGAAAGAGTATCATTATGTCCTATTTTGTTCCAGATCCAGGTGGATCTAGGGAGATCGGTTTCTGTCCACACTTACGGATTAATCCTAAAACACCAGCTCAATACCCCATCTGCATTTGGGCTCACATAATCTTCCTCTTGCACAATTGTTCTGTGCAACTAGTTAATTTCCTCTAGGTCTAAGAAAGTAGGTTCTACAAACCTTTCTCCTTCTGATGGATCCAATGGCGCAATGAATCTATATTCTCCTGAATCAAATGTCATCTTCCTATTCTTTAAGCTGATTATAGCCTGATTGTCAAAATCCCAATCCAAGCCAAGAAATGTTGGATAAGGTGTTGTGCCATCCACTATCTCTATTACTTCAAAATCATATTTTGTACGCATTCCATCCAGATCTATCGTCACTCTTTTTAGTCTTCCAATTGGTAGAACTCTATGTTGATTTTCTACTTTCAGCTGAACAAATGAATATCCTAACGTGAGTTCTCCCATACGTTTCCATTCCTTCTTAGGTAGCACATTTACTTCGGATCCTAGATCTAGTATAATATCTCCCATGTTGAAATCTCCAATGTTGGTGTTCAGTTTGAATTCTCAATTTTTCTCCTTCTCGTATGCATATGATTAACTATTTTTTGTTCTAGTTTTCTTTCTACCTCTATGCTACATATTTCTAGAATATTTTTTAATAATTTAACAGAGGATGGATCATTTAGCATTTTAACAAAGGATTGAAAAAAACCCTTCATCATACTTACTTGTCCTAGAGGCTGTTCTTCTTTGGTGTGATACAGTGATGGGGGCATCTCATATGTTGGTACTTCCAGGGTATGCTGCGCAGTTGATGTTGATGCAATGTCTTCCTTCAAAAAATATTTTCTGGCCTACTTGAATATCTACTTTTCGTTCTGTGCATCAAAATGCTTCTTTGGCTCAACATTATTTTTCATGCATTGGTGTTGTGTTGGCTCTTGTCTTACTGTGTTGTTTCCTATTTTAGCTCTTTCTTGCGTGACTATGTTGATGTTTCTTCCTTCATCCCTCACTTCTGCTGAATTCCATTGAAAATTCTGATTGTTCTAATTTCTCTTCTGCTCAATATTCCCTAATACTATCAGACATTCCTTTGTGTCATTATCTTATGATCGACAAAACATAAACATCGCAGGTGGAAGTGGCCATTCTCTTTCATAGTGTCATGATTATTAATGGTTGTGACATACCATTGGTCCTCTTCCTCTAGAAAAGTCTCCTCTTGATCTTCCTCCACCTCTATAGCTAGCTCGATCCACTCGTGACTCACTGTACTGAGGTGCGTGGTTATACTGCATAGGATTATAGTGTGGTAGTGTGGTATTCTATTGCGGTTGCCCAGTGTTATATTGTTGTTGTGCAATGTTATATTATTGCTATGCATTTTTATACAAGGTTGGTACTTGGTTAAACTGTCGTGTGGCTTTCTTGGTCATCATTTCTTCCTGCACGCTGTATGCATCTGATGTTATTTCCATCATGAGGTTCATGGTTCTACAATCTTTTTCATTATGGCCCATTGACTTGCAAAACTTACAATATGATCTCTTCCGTACTGTTTGGTACTTATGCATTATTGGGCAGTGATATGGATCATGTACCTATTTATTAAAAATCTCACACCATAGTCCTCATGTTGGAAATGGGTTTGGCATTCCTGTTGCCATGTACTACACGAATGTTGGACATTTCTTCTTATGGTGTCCTTCTGTCCTACATGTGGTATACCAAAAAACTTCTCTTTTGTCCTTACCTTTGTTTTGGTTTAGCTGGAATGTTAAGTTCCTCATATCCTCCTTCATCTCCTCTATGGATATATTTGTCTTCTGATATTGGTTCTCTTCCAGTTGTAGGTATTCTTGTATCACCTCTACATGTGTCTGAAACGTTTTTTGATGCAACGAATATTTCAAGTGTGATTGTAATGAATTGATGAACATATGCCTATGTTGCATATTTGTCATGAAATATTTATCTTTCCATTCAATCATTTGAATCTCTGGTCAATATCCCATACAAATTCCCTTGGTTTCTGTCTAATATCTATCATCTCGTTCATGTATTGATCCTCTGAAATAGGCTTATGGAATTCATTTATTAGGAGTTTCTTGATATCTCCAATCATTCTGGTTGTCCCTGGCAGACTGTTTGAAACTAAACTCATGTACCAATATAGTGTGCAATCTCTTAGCATGATATCTAACTGTGTAATTTTAGTGTCCTCGCCTGTGATCTGTTTTACTTTTGAGATATTTTCAAAGAGAAACAGGTGCTTCTCTAGGTCCTTCTATGCCTCTCCTTTGAATTATGGTAACCTGATGGTGGGATCATGTCCCATCCTGAATGTTGAACTACTACCTCCACATGGTGTAGATACTTGAATAATGATTATTGAATTGGCTCCCCTAGTTGTTGTTCCTTGTGTAGATGTACTTCTTGTTGTCTTCCATCTCCTGAAATTTGGTTGTCTAAATTATGGTGTTCTTCTTGGTGTAATAGTTGCACATGGGTTTATGGATTCCACACTGAGACTATTATACATAGGCATGTTTCCTTCTATTCCCACTCCTGGACCTCTCATCTTCCTCTCATATTTTTTGCACAAGATTTCCTCAATATGATCCACATCCCAGAGATTCTCTACCTCCTCTTCATCACTTTCCAATCCTTCCCTCGTGACTATGGGTCTCTTCTTGGTGTTCACCTTATATTAGTAGGGTACACCACTAAGCATTTTTTCAGTTTTTTCCATGATCCACTTGATCTGGTCTTCCTCCATCATAATTGGGTACAAGTCCTCCTTCTTATTTCCTATATCCACTTCACCTTACATTTCTCCTTCTCCTGTCAATGCTTCCCCCCTCCCCCCATGCACGCATGGAAGTCTAGTTGTATGAATCCATTGTCATTACACCTTTATTCTATAGTAATATCTTAATAGAATTATATAATTATATGATGTAACTACCTCAAGGTCCCTTCAAGAACTCTTGTTCAGCTACGATGTAAGGATTTGTTGCATATACTACAAATTCTATAATAAATCCCACAACAATGTTGTCTAACCAGAACTCTACTGCACACGTAAATTTATTATCAACTAGTTGTAAATGCATGATCTCTTCAGGATTCCACTCTAGTTTTCTAATATTATTTGTAGGATGGTTTTCTTTCAATCTTTTTATCCACTCCTCCAATACATTCAGGAAATCATAGAAAAATACTTCATGCAATTCACTGAATACATACTTGTCTAGGTATTTGCGCAATGTCAGCTTTGGTTTCTGTTATCTTTCTGTGCAAACTCTTTCTCCTTTGTTTTCAACCATATCTCTACCTCCGCCTTCATTGGATTCCACGGTCTCAACATCCCCTTTTAAATTCTCATTCTCTCACCTTTTTGTCGTCTGATCCGACATTCTTTTGACATGTCTTCATACTCAATCCCATCCTTTTTCATTCAACATCTCAACAATGGAACCATTTTTTGGATTTTTACTTTTCTATTTTTCTTTGTCTTACTTAGGATTCCTCACAGATTGGCCCTTGTTCATATTTTATAAGCTCCCAACAAAATCCCTCTAAACTATCGACCCCTCTGGTATACCAAAAGGCAACACAATGCACAGTGCACTGCACAGTCTCACCTGAGATAGCTTTATGGGTGGTTGCAATAATCAGGTGCTTTCAACCTGGGGATGAGTGAAAATCTATGATTATGATTTGTAATATTTATCCATTCAGTCTAGCATCTAACTATAACAGTCATTCTATTCATGCATGTGGAATACCAGATCTAACTAGTTACTCAATTCATCTAACACTTATCATTTAATCAGCCATAAAGACACATACATTCATTCACATAGCACAAGTGTTACCATGGTTCACCCCCTCCTAGGCTACGTCCACAAAGATTTGGCTCTCAATATTTTATTAGGTTTTAGTAATATATCACCCCGCGTGTGTTTCCAATCTTAGGTCTCATTCTTTTCCACATGATCCTCTATCCCTATGAGGCTAACTAGATCGCATCAAGCTCCTCAGCCTTTGATCTAACCCTTGGGATCGAGTCACTCACTACTTCCCTAGATCACCAACTTAATGACTTGGACAGTTCTTACAACTCTCTCTTCCTCTGTTTGTGTCTGTCCCCCTTTGTATCTCTCTCATCTGTCTTCCCTAAGTACTACTTATCTATATACTTGTCTCACCAGCCATTACAATACATTACAAAAAACCTAACCCTAGAATTTGTAGGTATTTCTTGCATGCGTGCCTCACCTACTTCTCTTACACATGTTGATTTTCCTTCGATATGTACTTTCCTCCTTGCATGCTTCTCCTCCAAAACTATCTCTTCTTTATGAGTAGGTCTGCATCCAACAAGGACCCATCCTAATTTGGGGCATATCATGGAGCACCACCTCTCCTACACCCTTCATCACAGAGGCCCCTCCCCACATCACAGTTCCACTAGTTGAATAAATATTACCTCAAGATTTCTATGAGAACCTCACTGCACCACTTATCCCAGAATCCCCCCCTCCTCCAAGGGAAAATCCCAGTTTGGGAGACAATCCGCCAAGCCATTATCCAAATTCCCTTTTTCTATCCCCCACCTAGAGTCCAATCATTCTAGGTAGTTTCTACTCGCACCCTTCCAAACATGGTTCTTTCCATCTCTGTCTGGTATCTTCATCCACCTACTATGGTTCCTACACCATATATCCCTCCTCAAAAAGAGGGATTACTAATGCATATCCCAGTACAATCTCCTACCACACCACTCTCACCCCTAACTAGTAGCAACACCACCACCATTTGGGGAAAACAAAGGAAGAACAATCCCATAGCTCCACTTCCTCCCCGAGCTCAACCTCCTTGTGAACTATGCAAAAGAGAAGGAAACCCCACTAAAATATGCCCTACTCTTCCTGAGTTACGAAATCTGATCCATCTCCCCAAAGAAACCCCATTGCTTACTACTCCACCAAGTACATCCACTTCTACTATGGATTCCTCAACCACGTTCAATAAAGGGTTACGAACCAACTTTGCATGTGCCATATGCTTAGAATATGGTGACTACACTCATCATTTACTAGCTCTACCTCAATCTCCTCAAACATTAGCCATAGTATGCCGCATATATAGGCTAGATCCCTCTCAGTTGCTCCCCATGGAGGCTCACATTACTGGCATTCATTAGATTTCGTTGTCAGTTCCCAAGCGAACGAGGTACCACACAATATCATGACATTTGAATTATGTCAAGTGAACCATCACACCCCCTACATGATATCCCCTCTATGTCCTCACCCCTTGAGGAAAATAACACTTACCCATTGACAGTTAACCATGCCACCCCCCAAGATCCCCTGTATTTTCGTAGTTTCCACTATGATGAAGATATCCTAGAGGAACTCACTACCCTCGATTACCCATGGAATGAGCTCCACCATCAAGAACTTTTTCTTTGAAAAGAGACATTTCACCCTCCTATCCAAGCCTCCCTGTGCGCAATCAAAACCAAGGATTTTATTCCTTTGAGGCATATAGACTGGTTCAACAACCCTATCCCTGCCCCAAATGATTTTGAAGAAGGAAACATGGACAACATCTCCCCCACTATAAAAATTGACATTTCCATTAAACCTGGAATCATAGACAAAATCACCATTGGCGCTGTATGCTCCCTTGAAGAACTCAGTGCTTATAACTCCATCTTTCAGGAATACCGAGACATTTTTTCCTGGTCATATAGAGATATGCCTAGCCTCGATCCTTCTATAGTCTAACATCGAATCGACACATGGCTAGATGTCGCACATTTTCTTCAAAATTAACACCCCCTTCACCCATCCAAATTTGCATCTATCAAAGATGAAATTGAAAAGTTACGTGCTATTAGGTTCATTTTCCCCATTACATAAACTTCATGAGTCTCCAACCCCATCCCCGTTAACAAAAAAAATGGAACTATTTGCGTTTGCACAAAATTTTGCAATCTCAACCATGCTTATCCCAAAGACAACTTCCCCACCCCATTCATCGACCAAATCATCGATGATTTTTCCATTCATGAAGAACTATCCTTTATGGATGGGTTCTCTGGATACAATAAAATTCATATCCACCCAGCAAATCAATACCAAACAATTTTTACAACTCCTTGGGGAACCTTCGCTTATCATGTCATGCCTTTTGGACTAAAAAATGTCAATGCTATGTTTCAATGGGCCATGACCTATGTTTTTCATGATTTTTCTCACATCATCCTTTCTTATTTGGACGACCTCACTGCTCAATCCAAAAATCGAACCCAATATTTAGATGACTTATGAAACATTTTCCAACGATGTTGCCAGTATAATATCCTCTTGAACCCTCTCAAGTGTGTCTTTTGAATCACTATCAGATGCCTCCTTGGGTTTATAGTCTCCAAACATGGCATTATTATGGGCCCCTTCAAGGTCCAAGTTATCACATAAACCCCCCCACCTAGAAATTTACACCAACTACAAAGCTTGCAAGGCAAATCCAACTTTCTACGTCACTTTTTTCGAGACTAGGCTACTCACGCACATGGTTTTATCCATTTACTGCATCATGATATCCCATTTCGATGGGATGAACATGCTCAAACATATTTTCATGATTTGAAATCTACCTTATCCAATGCCCCTTTGATTAGTCCCAAGACTATGATCGTCATTACATCCTCTACTTATCAGCCTCATCTGTCTTAGTAGGAGGAGTCCCCATCCAATTAGGGGATGATGGTCATCAACATGTCATTTAATACATTAGTAAAAACCTTTCAGGGCCACCCTTGAAGCATAATAATCATGAGAAACTCACACTATCATTTGTCCTCGCATTCCAAAAACTACGACATTATATCCTTCTTCAAACTACTAAGGTCGTAGCAGATTCCAATCCCATCCAGTACTTGCTTAGTCGATGAAAGATTAATGGAAAATTTTCCTGATGGATTGTTATCATCCAGAAATACGATCTATAGTTCTCTACTCCTAAAAGTAAGAAATATCTCATCCTAGCTGAACTCATTATGCATTTTCCTTCAAATGTTAAAGCTTCCCCCATCAACGAGGATTTCCCTGACAAACACCTCTTCTTCATCCCCTCATATGATCCTTGGTACAATGACCTCATCATCTACCTCTGTACACATAGTTTTGGGTCTCATCTCTCTCGAGATGATCGTTGACTCATTCGCCATCAGGCCCCCCGATACCTCCTCATCAGAGATATTCACTATTGACACGGGGTTGAAACTGTTCTTCGACGATGTCTTACCATTGATGAAGCTGACAGAGTCTTGAATGATTTCCACAATGATGCTTGCGATGGTCACCTCTTGGGTATGTCCACCACCCAAAAAATCATTCAAGTAGGGTACTTCTGGCCCACTTTGTTTCATGACTTCATCCATACTGTCAAGTGATGTGATAAATTCCATCTTTATGCAAACAAAGAACGAGCTCCACCGTCTCTTCTACACCCAGTCATGACCATCGACCCCTTCTATAAATGGGGCATAGAATTCGTGACTTGTCATCCTCCATCCAGTAATGGACACAAGTACATTGTTGTTGTAGTAGATTAGTTTACGACCTCATAGCTATCTTGTCTGGTCAACAATAGTTGACAGATAAAAATGAAGTGGCTTCTCGTATACTCAACAACAGTGACAGGTATAAGTGAGGTGGAATTTATGGCCCACCATCCATATATATCCTCTTTTTCCAAACTTCCATACTATATTACAAGAGCCTAGAGCCTTTGTTTTCTAATCCGTTCTCAACCATGGGATCCTGATCTCACCATATACACATTCACATTCCCCAGGTCATGATCCTCACTTGGCCCTAGAGGATCCTTTTTCTCATGTCACGTTCAGGTACGCATGCTCAATTTCAATTTTATGAAATAGTTGTTATATGATATTTCTCATCAGATATTGTTCACGTCGGGTATTTTTTTTCTTGTGTGTAGGTACTTCAACAAAATTTACAGCCTCTTCAGGTATATGTTCAACGCTGCCATGTAATTATTCCCTCTATAAATCAATTGCATATCCCAGCCAAATCCTCTAACATTTACCTTTAGGATCCCTACATTTATCTCTACAGTATCTTCACCTCTGCCACATTTTTATACTGTCAGCCAATAACAGTCTCCCCCACATGAGTTGTCCCATTCATAGTTCCCCTTTGCAACTTGAAACTCATGCTGATTTCACCCCCTAGGGATGGGAGTCTCAATAGTATTATGCATTTCTGAGAATGAACCTCATCCTTCTTCACATCATATTTCTAACCTTCCCAATGGACTCCCAGGTCATATCATATTGGTTCTATCAACTGCATCTCCGTAGTTTCATTATCCCTCCAGTTCATCCACCATTAGTTTTGCCATATGCAGATTGTCCTCCATCCATTTACCTAATATAGAAACCCACCCATGGTCCCCCCACCCTCCACCAGTTCTCTTTCACAAACTTTCTCCCTCAACCAAGACATCTTTCACTAGGGAACCCATTTCTGTATCTGTTTACTCAACGCAAATTATTCTTTATTTCTTTGGTAATTGTATAAATCCTTTGTTTCTAACATATACATACATTTTGTGTCATCATCCTTGATGGCCTTCTTTCTACTAGAAAATCAACCCATGTGTCCATTGGTTGGGGCATCCACTCTTTTTTCATACTGGCATTGTTCATGAACGTCGAGTATCCCAAAGTCCATGTACCCACGATCTCTGATTTTTCCCACTTTGTTCACCTCTGGCATAGTTTAACTCCATAACTATTCGTCCCCCTGATGCTAGATAATGTTTTAGAGTTGCTTCCAGTCATCCTTCAAAAAATTCCCCAACCAAGGGAAGTCTTTAGTCCCATCGCATCTTGAATTCGTTCATGTTACCCGTCAGTACCTAATATCATCAATTACTCAGTGGATTTCAATAATTCCTTCGCTTCTTAGCGTAATGTCTCTCTTTCTGTCAACATCATCACAATTTCTAGAAGGGCAACAGTATCTTGACTCTCATTACCATTTCAATGAGGATTCACGGATGACACAGAGACAATCATCATATCTTTCTGATTTCGTTGACCCCCATAACATTCCACTTCAACAAACTTGCATGTTACTTTGGGTCTTACTATGCGACTATTGTAGTTGTTTCATACCATTCGAAGACCTTTGATTTTGTTAGGCCATCAATGCCTATGAGTCATCCTTGACTCACTTCAAAGACAATTCACCATTCAGAACCATCATCTTTTGTTATCACCTTCCCCTGAGGGTGTGGTTTCTATCTACATCAGCATTCATCAACAGTTATAGTCCCACATTTTATTTTCATGACATGAGCATGGGGCATGCCCACCTTGTTTGTACACAAATTTTATTCTTTTTATCCCTAGAGAAAGGTTTGGGTCCCACAGTTTTCCCTCTCCCTCTGGAGGATCACTCTTGTAGTTCCTCTCTTCACTCTTCCTTACAATGGCACTCTCAGCAAAAGAAACATTGATGTATTTTGGCTATATGTATGCTCCCAACCTCACACATCATGGGGTATCTGTTATCACTGAAAAATCGTCTGAAACATTGCACACAATGGTTGAAGAAAAACATCAATGTCAGCAGCAATTAGTCCACCTACAACACCAAAATCTATTCAAAAAGAAAAATCTATAGACTTGGGTAAAAAAATCAAAGCGCGCAAATTCACGAAAGGAAGCGCATGCACAATGTGCATAATGTGCAGGCTAACATAGGCCTCAACGTGCACTATGCGCAAGGTGCACAACTATCTACAAGAAAAGTTGTGCACTTCTATGAACGATGCATTTGTGGATATTTTCGGCCCCTCAACCACTTCTAGTTTGACCCCCGACACGATTTGACACTCATAGCTAAGCAAAATCTAGCTTGGATGCTAGTCAAGGGCTAGAGGGTGCCCTAAAAGGTCCCTTGTTTACACTATGAACCAATTACATTTTTCCATGAATAGATGCTATAAATATGTGCCATGGGTGTGCTAAGAAAATAATATCTTCAAGGTATTCTTATGCTACAAGAATTCTTCTTTGAGAATCCTCTTTTATATTTGAATCCTTCAAGAACCATTGCAATAGGTCATTCCACTCACCTCTTGAGGGAATAGGCATTGTATTTCTTCACCATTTTCCATTTATTCCATTGTATGAAGATAAGAGCTCTCAACTATGGAACTCAAGATCCCTCCCAAGGAGGAAGAGGGGACTCATAATTCCCTGTCTTTCTCTACAATGTTTATCCTATCAATCTATTGATCCATTGGTAGTTATTTGTTGGTCATTTTTTTTAATTTCATGGTTCTAGTTTCTCAAGCTTCTCTAACATTTATTTCTTAGTTGTTTTTAGTTGTATTTCTTTGTTTTCATGTGTATTTGGTTTTTCTAACAAACTCAAAAAATTATATCTTGTTTAGAAGGATTAACTAAACATGCAAGTGTTGTGTTTTTCCTCACCCAAGTAAAAAAACCAACACAACAACCGCATCCACACAAAAAATCACAATTAAGATCAACCCCATATATTCTAGATTCCTTGATGGAAATTTTATCCCAATAAGTTTCCCACAAATGTTCCACATGGGGGAGAGCCTTGACGAGTGAGAAGGCGATATTTTCCCTATCAGAAAAATTGTGAACAAAGAAATAACCTTCTAGCATATTTAACCATTTTCTAAGGAATCTGCATCTTTTTGACCTTCAAATATGGAAATATCAAAATTAACTTGTACCTAGAAAGGATAGGTTCCTCCAAAATGGTCTCTTTATCAATATGGGCTTGTTGGTATCAATAGGCGTTGAAGGATGTGTGCAAAATTCTCGATCATTTCATCTCTTTGTTGCACGAGATCTTGCTTAAGAAATAGGTTAATAGAATCTTCTGCTCCACCGTTTTTCTTTTCTACCACCATAGAGGTTTTCTTGGGCGTTTGAGAATGATTTTCCTCAAGAGAGAAAAGCGCGAGACCCAACTTTCTATACTCATATCTCGTTAGGGACATGCACTGAAAAAATGATCAAGAACAGTCTACTCTGATACCACTTGATATGAATTATTTTCAGAATGAAATGAAAGTAGAGATATTACAATGAAATACTCATAAAAAATTCCAAAAATAGAGAGATACAACAATACATGATTTCTATTAATGAAAGAAATGTACAAAGACTGTAAAAATACATAGTGTCAGACTCGCTAGAATGGTGGCAGCTTTATCTCTGAGAAGAGATGTGAGGGATATGATTATTCAAAATAAGATGTTTACAATGAGGCTCTGAAGGCCTTTTTATGATAAAAGTGAATTCCAAAACCATAGACATCCAAAAACCTAACCCTAGGAGATGAAGCACTAAAAGTCATGTGGGACACGTTGGGGTAAGTTAGTAAATTAACTTCCCGGGGTCATAATTTTTGCATACGATCTTCGTTATAGGTATGTGATAGCCCGTTGGAAAGTTATTTCGATAAATACACATTATGTTGTCAAACTATGACTTTGTCTACAATTTGACTATGGAAATCCAAGAAAACATTGTTTAGGGCCCCAAACCGACCTTGGAAGTACATAGGGATGTACTAACATGAAATCTTCCATAATAATCCAATTAGAATAGGTGGGCGGCCACCAATATCCACCTAGTTGTTGTGTAGGGATTCAAGACAACCCCAGAAGTGCATAACCCACAATTACAAATAAGTGTACCCATTACAGAGAAATGTGTTGAACTAAATAATGTCAAGATGAGCCAGTTGGAATTTGGAATAGGTGGATGGCCACCAATATCCACCTGGATCATTACAACAATATATTATTCACGAGTTGTGTAAATCTCCTCTAGTTATGGTGTTTCCTCATATCGTAGGCCTTAAAGTGTGTACCATATTTCATTGAATTCCATTACACAAAATTTAAATTAGGAGTATACTAAAGTGAGCCTAAAGAACATGAATTTAAGAATCTCCATGCATATCTAGAAATCTAAGAAGTTGAGTTGGTTGGATGGACTTATGCACTTTGATGTCTTTGATCTACACCTTTCAGCTTCTAGTTAACTAAAATTTCATCTCTAATCAGGTCAAGGATCCATTAATCAATGTCCTAGAGTCCCACATTGGATACCCTCATTGTATTGAGAAATCTTCAGTAGGTATTTAATCATGAGATTAGATGGGCGTATGATTGATTTCTTGAATTTTTTTCTCTTTATTGTTGGACTCATAAGTGGATTTTAAAAATTCTTGTTTTATATTTAGTTTGTAAATTACTAGAGTTAAGGTAATTGCCACATATCATGAGTTGACATCTCATTCTAGTTACTATTAACTGTGCAACATGGAACCACACAAAAATACTAAGGTTATAATGTGGCATACAAGTTTTGAATAAATTAGCAAATTCATCCTTTCTAAAGATATTAACTAAAGGCACATTAAAATTAAAATAAAATCTAAGACAA
>JZKD02S1773190.1:267942-288535 GCA_000966675.3 Picea glauca | reverse complement strand
ATCCAAGGGGTCTTGGACTACCATGACGTCAATAAAGATAGTTTTCCCTCCCAAAGTTACAGGAAACTAAGGAAGGGTCCCTAAAGGTTGACTAGTTCTTCTGTTAAAAGCTAACCGATTTTGCATAACCAGGACAAGCTGAGGAAAACCCAAAGCTTGCCAAGCAAAAGAGGACAAAATACTAATGGACGCACCTTCATCTATCAGTGTCTAAGGAACATCTCGACCACAAACCTGTACTATAATCTGGAAAGGAATGTGAGAGGGAAGGTGAGGTCCAGTTAGCACACCCCAATCAAAATGGATGGCCTCATTACTTGGAGGGGGTTCCACAGGAGAAGGAAGAATACCCACCGACATGGTAGATTTTGTATCAATGAGAAAAACATGGGAAATATCGGGTTTACTCTCTAGTGGGAGAAGGATCGACCGATGGAGAAATAAGATCGACCACTTGGGTTTCATTATCCAAGGGGAGAATAGGATTGACAAGTGGAAACAGATTGACCGCTTGGGTTTCACTCTCTAACGTGAGAGTGGGATCGACCAAGGATGGGATCAGATCAACCACTTTGTTAACATTCTCTAAAGGGAGAGTGGGGTCGAGCGAAGATGGGATCGGATCAACCACTTTGTCAACTGGTTCAATTAAGGACATGACCATATTGATGACATGATCAATCATATTGACTGACGATGGGTCCGAAGTGATCATTCCATCAACCATAGGGGGGTTGAGAGAAAACTTATGATAATCAGGTGGAAGTTGAGGCTATGAAGTAGGCATGTCTTCCAGTAATTTCTAGGCTTCGTCCATATAAGGGAAAAGGTGAGTTAGATGACTCCCTTTGCATAACATACATAGGAACTTGATTCTACTTTTCTTCTACCCAACGATATTGTGACTAGTTGATGGGAGGTCATTAGCATGTTGTTTAGAGGCTGACGACATGGGTTGGTCAGGGTGTGTATACCATACTTCTATAACCTTGGATAGACCAGGGAAATCCTTAAGAAGATGGCTACCTTTACAAATCCTGTAAGGGTGCTTGGTCTTACGAGTTGTTTGGGTGATATTGACGTCATCAACACTCCCAACATGATTCAAAGTAACTGGTTGTTTTCCAACATGTTTGACAGTGGTTGGAGGTTTTGACCTTTGTTTATCTTTCTTCTTCTTAATATTTCTTTTCTTCTTCTTCTTATTCACTCGGTTACTAGCTTCAGAACTTTCACTCGATGAAGAAGATGAAATGGAAGGTGACCTTGCAAGCAAAGAAGGAGAAGAAGACCTTACTGGTGAAGAAGGTGAAGGATCAACATGAGGTTTATGCTCTTGGGGGGAAGTACTTGTGACTGATGCACTAACTGCATTCAGGATTACTTGAGTGGAAAACAACCATACCGGTAATCCAATTGTGAGACCTGGAAGGCTCAAAGTAGTAATATGAGGAGGATCAATGTTTCCATAAGAAGGAAAAACAAAAGGTTCCCCTAAAAAAGTAGTTCCTTCATTGGTCATTTCGGGAACTGACTCCATAAAAATAAAGATCCAATCTAGAGTCCACTAGGGAAAACAAACATCACACGTTAAAAATCTAGTAAGAAAACAAGAAAACAAAACCTTCTCACAATGAGAACACTAGTTGGTGGTGAAATCCAACGTCATGGGAACAAAGTAAGAAGGGGATGAGATAGAGCAGGTGGAAAAGTTACGTTGGTGACCTGCTTAATAGACTTATGCCTTGGTGCAAGCTCCCACACATATTCATGGGTATACCCTCCAAGGAGCCCGAGTGAGTTTGGAAAATGTTGATTCCAGGTATCATGAAGACTTGTCCCTCCACAGTCACCTCATGTTAAGAACATTGAGAGATAGGCCACTAAGGTTACCAATTACTACAGTGATTCCTAGGGAAACAATCGATAGTCCGATCCACACACAAAGGCAGGGTATCTATCCCGAAATCAACTCGAAAGGCTTCCACTCATAATTGTGGGTATACCTTCAAGTGACCCCCATAATACGAGCAATATCTACACCAAGATCAACAAGGTAGGGTGAGTAACTTTGCCTGTCTTAATGAGACCTCGTGATTGACCCTTGTGTGAGAAGGGCTTCCTTGGAAAAAATGTAGTAAGTGGATTTAACTCTCCCTATCATAAGATATTATGTTTGTTTGCATCTTTGGAAAGTTATCTTTCACATATATTCCAAATCCCTACAACTAATCTAATGTAGGTTTGCTACTAGAAAATATAAAAATGTCTAATCTTTTTTTATAAGCGTTTTATTTTTAAGGTTGTTGTTACTCAAAAACAAGATGGCATGGACAATATGGTTTTTTGACTGACTTGAAAGTTATGAAAAGAGATGAAGATGCAATCTTTTCATTTCGATGAGAGCTATGCTACGAGAAGGAGAAAACACTTATCATTCTTGGATGCACAATGTCCCAACATTTTAAAAAAACTCATCAAAATCAATATCTTTAATAAATGATCAAAATAGATTGTACACTAACACACGATTCATGGCCCCCCCAGCCATGAGGGAGAAATGTTTTCAGAATTTAAGACCAAAAAAATGCCAAGAATCATGCAATTTCGCTAATTCAAATGCAAGGATGCCCCCAATCTAATATAAAGAAAGAAATTAAATCTTTTTGTTTCAAAAATTTCACTAAAAGCAATAATGAACTTTCATAAAAGAAAGAAACCCAAACTAAAATTTTTCTTTTAAAGCGAACTATTCAGAAGAAATCTGATCTTTCCCTAAACAATTCTAAAGAAAACACACGCTTTGTAATTGAAAGATACTCAAAGCAAGAGACTAATCCTTCAAAACCAAACAAAGAAAAGATGGCTAAAAGAAACTCAAAGAATGCCAAAAAGACTATAAATAGATGAATAGGCTCCAAAAGTTCAATCTAACTGATCAAAGCAAAATTGGGCATGAAAAGATAGCAAGACCCAATCCAAATATTTTTTACAAACAAGTTCACAAGCTAGAAGTATATTACAGCGCAAAAATCAATAGTTTTCGTAGGCTAGCAATGGGTAGGGTGTGAAAATGTCACACTAGTTTAAACAATTAGGTGCAAAAAACAAAGTTTTTCACAGGCCATATACAGGTACAGTGCGGGAACGTTTGTAAACAAAAGGAATTTGGAAAAAGGACAAAGAGTATTAGTGAACTTTCAGATCCAGAGAGTCTGGATGGATCTCCCACAGACTCAAGAACCAACAAGCAATCAAAGAAACAGAAACTAGACTAACTAGGAAACAATCTATTCCCTAGTGGAGTTGTCAATTTTGTTATAGGATTAATCGGTAGGTGCGGACACTAACTGGTCTCCCTAGATCCACCTAGATCTAGAACAAAACACACCAGAACATGATGCTTTCCTTAAGTTTTAAATATTGAATTTACTAACTAAAGAGAGATAGGTGACATAGTTTAAATGGAGCTTCTTCTCACCATCACCATCCTAGATCTGTTCCAACACTCATACAATGATGATCCTGCAAAAGAACACAACCAACCAAAGTGATAGTAATAGCATAAACTCAATATAAACCTATGTATGTGATCAAGGAATCATATAATAAAACACAACAAGCTTTATAGGAAAGAATTATATTACTGTATCATATTAAATTTGAAAGAGATATTACAACCATGGCCTTGATGTTGTAAGGTCCCTTCCAATTTTCCTTCGTTCCCCACACACTCCCACTCAAAGAATTATGAGAGCATAGATCTGATAATACTCACAATCTATCTTGACAAAATGTCTCATCTAGCCAAGCTAACAATCTCTAAAACTCAATCCAATCCAAGCTCCAAAATCAAAAGCTAACCTTCTCCATGAGAGTTCCTCTCGTTTTATAAGTTGAAGAAGATAAGGTGAGGAGGTAAGGATGATCCCACTAAATCATGAAAGCAAGTAAGATCCAAACCATTCGGATGCCACCTCGCCATGGAAGTTTCTCCTTCTAGAAGCATCGACAGGATGCTCATTTTTTCCATCTTTGAGCATTTTCTCACCCCACCTATATAGAAACCCGCGAACACTTCGTGACCTAGCTATGGTGCATCTTGCGAAAATCAGGCATTTTCGCACCTTAGCTATAGTGCAGCATGTGAAAATCCTCTTTAATAGGGTTTTTACAAAGGGAAATGAATCTTCTTTTCTCAGGAAAAGTTCTTCTCCCTTCTTTCTTCAGGAACTCAAGCTATTGACCCTTCTGAAGGCAACATATAGGTTTACATCATTAACGGTCATAAGGATCATGAAAATAATGTGTAACAGTGCATGACCCCTTTACTTCTTATGTAAGTCTAATTAGCAAGAAATCGTCAACCATATATAGTCTAGTCTCTGACTCGATCCAGAGTCCAAGGAGGTCCATTGATTCCATCGACATCGTCGATCTGTCAAGTGCCCTGCACACTCACAAGAAACCAATCAATAAAACATGTCTATACATAGATATTAAATAACATAACATCATAATCCAACACCATCATCATCAAAATCCATAAGCAAAATAGACAACCATATACAAAATAATAATTATAAAATTTTTATTGTAATTAGATATTAAATTAATATTATATTAGATCCTTTTATTTATTTGTGAAATGATTGTTTTACCAAAAGAATGTATATCCTTTATTTTCTAGGATTTTTATTTTTATTTTTATTTTTGAGAGAAAATATATTTTCATATGAAATTAAGAAGGTAAGGGATTACTTGAATTCTTGATAATTTTATTTATGTACTAAAAAAGAATTAAGAGAAACATTCCAAGATCACCATAGTTTTGTGGAGTTAAAAAAACATTAAGAGAAACATTCCAAGGTCACCATAGTTTTGTTGAGTTAAAAGGTTACAAAGGTTGGTAGTGAGACAAATGTTTTAAAATTTGAGATCTAATTTCGGTATATGCGAGACAATCTAAGAGAAAGTGCTTTTCATATTCAAGCCTCATAGCATCACAAAGGGGACATAATATTTCATCCAAGGGAATTTTTAGGAATTGTGCTTACCTCCATATAATATCTTAATTTCATTTTCCCTCTAACTCTTTATGACACTACATTTTCTCCTTAAATTTTGATATAATAATATTTTTAAATTTTTTCTTATTCTACAAAATGATGCCATCCTTTATTCCCCACTATTTTAGCCAATATTGGGCATCTTTATGCCATCCTCACTTCCGAAGGTGGTTTTGGCTCGAGTTTAAAGAAATCTTAATAAGTCTCTTTTCTTCCATGTTGTTTAACTTCTTCTTATAGAATAGGTCTCTAGTCATAGTCATCCCCTAAATGGAGGAAATGATTGCTTCTGTGAGCAGAAAGGATATGGTGTATTTCATTTAATTTTGAGATTATAAGTTATAAAATTCTTTTGAATATGTTTTTTCTTTCTCCATGACTCTTTAGAGATACTGAATCCCCAAAATTAGCATCCATATAGAATAACAGGAGTAATGAGAGTCTATAAGAGGTTTTTTTTCTTATCCCATACGAAAAGATTTGTTTTTTTATAATTGTTTTCAAGCCCAAAATAAGCTTTCCATCATCCATTTATCCTTAACTCAATGTTGTAATTCATGTTGAGCTTGTGGTGAATATTTGTTCCAATATATATGCATCAAGGCACTTCCTCCATGTTGTTGTTGTCATATATGAAAGTATTGTGGGTGATATTATTAGATTTGATCATCATGACTTATATTTTGTCGGTGTTAAAAGTCATACCCATATTGGATTAGAAATCCTTGGGGATTCTTAATTTCTTTCCAAGATCATCGGGAATCCTCGCTACAATATCAATATCATAATCTAAAGAAGAATGATGATGAATAAACTAGTAAGAGATGGACCAACATAATATGCTTCTTCCAAAAAACCTTCTAACTTGTCAATGTATATGCCAAAAAGGGTAGGGGTCAAGGGACAACGTTGTTTGACTCTAATATTGTAGTTAATTTATTTTGAATAGACCTGAGTGTTCCTAATATTGGCAATAATGTTCTCATATAACCTTATTGGAGCATCCCTATATTTGAAAGACACATTTATCTCTTCTAATTTATCCTAAAGGTTTGTCGTGGATCCTATGTCAAAATATTTCCTAAAGTCAACAAAACAACACATGAGTTTGGTTTTATTATTGAGTCACTCCTCCACAATGATCCTAAGGGTAAAAAGGTGGTCCATAATTTAATCATATCTCCTAAATTGATCTTGGAATTTATCTCTTTTTCCATGACTTTCTAGCTATAGGGTAATCTTCTTTTCCAAAATAATTCCATATAGCTTGGCTAAAATCAAGCTAGTCATAATGGTCATATAATTATAGGAAATGATATTATCCCCACTTTTAAATGTAGGTACAATGGGGCTTTGTGTCCAGGGTTTATGGAATCCTTGTTTTCGTCCTAAATTAAAGAGCTTGAGTATGTGAGGGATGAGGATAGGCCCTCTAATTTTAAAATATTTAGCGTGGTATCTTTCACTATCCTTAGATTTCTCGTTTTTGTGCTAAATCGAATAGAGGATGAAGATAGCACCTCCAATTTTAAAAATTTCTCATTTGGGAGCCGCGTATCCCCATAATCTATGTATTCCATAGAAAAAACTTCATACTCTATATGAACAATTAGAAATTTCCTCGAGAACTTCTTAGGATCAAGCATAGATAGGTTTAAAAACAACTCCTGCTTTCTAATGGTTTTCCTAGAACTTTTGCTTTTGTTATCATACTAGGGGGGTTGTTAAGATCTCTTTACATTATTATTTTTTTTCATCTTACATTAAAAATTTATTAAATTTAATATGAATTAACATATAAAAAATTCTCTTAAATTTAGATATTAATTCAAATATTGTTGTAGAGTTCAATTTGAGTTTTTTTCATAAGCTTTCTTTTGGATTTAAATTGTTGGTTAAGGTGTTAGAAAAATATGAATGGAATATGGAATATATCACTTTCTAAATTTAATTAAAAAGTAGTTAATTTTTTTTTATAATTGATGATGACATCCACTAAGACCAAATTGGTCTATGGGACCTTAAGAGGGTAAGTGATTACTTGTGATTCTTTAGAATTTTGTTTATGTGATCTAAAAGCATTAAGATAAGATTTCCAAGATCACCATATTTTTGTTGAGTTAAGAGGTTTGGAAGGTTGGTAGTGTGACAAATATTTTGAAAATGAGATCTAAAGTGCTTTTCATCTTCAATATTTTTAGTGTCACAAATGTGACATAGTATTTCATCCCATGGGGTTTTAGGAGTTGAACAACACTGTTTCACTATGGATCTCGTGAGATTTTTTCATATCTTAGCAATGCTTATTGTTTTCTTTACACTTGTCAAAACAATAGATAATTTTGATCTTCTAGATTAGGGTTAATTTTTTTTATAAAATTTTGAAGAATTATTTAATATGAGACCCAAGTTTTTCTAAATTTGTATTTAAATGTTAAAATAAAAATTAAGCTCATTACATGGATTTAGAAAAAAATGTTCCATATAAAATTGACTTTTCATTAACATAGTCAATTAAAGAGGACCAGAAGAAGTGAAATTCAAGGGTGGGCATAAGAAGTGAACAAAATAGGCAAGATGTTTCATTTAGTTAAAATTGAAAATGGATTGGATGGAAAGATGTAATTTAAATGTATTTCATGTGATTTAATGAAATTGAAGTTAAGCATTGCTTAAAAATTCAAGGAGGCGGAAAAGAAGGGAAGAGAATTGTAACGACTCCTTTGTTATGACTACAAGCGAAGCATAAAGTGTAATTTTGTTTTCTTAAACAGGATGACAACAACGATTATAGTTAAAAAACACATCTGATGGCAAGCACCATGCCCGTAGAATAGGCAACACACAACTATGACTCCACGCACTAACACAAGAGAAGATGAGAGAAACATGCGCAAGGCGACAGAGAGAAATGACTTCCCACCCGAGACAATGCGACAACGCCTACAAGCTAAAGAACAACCTCAACGACCCTACACAATGGCTTCAACGACCAGTAACTAGAACCTTTCGGGCGAGCGAGAGACAACACAAAAGTTACAAAACAAGTATCGTCATAAAAACAACTATCTCAACCACAATGGGTGGCGCACGATCCTAAGCCGGGTCATCGTGTGCACTTCTTGATCCAATTACGCAATGGTCCATTCTCAAGAAATCATGTTGCCATGGGGCGATGGGTGCACTAAGGACCCATGCTCACCCGAACTAATTCCAACCCTTCATCCCAACATAAAATCCAACGACGCAACAACCTTACAAAACACATACACAAATTCAATAGGTCTTTATCTAGTTCCTGGTTGGGAGAACATTTAAGGCTTCTATAAGGCAATAATCCCAGTACTTAAAAATAATTAAGATTAACGTAAGGCAAAAACCATCAGAGGCGATCAACGCATTAAACATCGTAAAACCAGAGACCTAAATGCAAGCGGTTGTTGATCTAATTGAAGGGGGGTAAATGACTTACTCATAATTAAATCATCAATAACCAGTTATATTTCCATTGAAACTGATACGATATCTCTATGTTATAAATTCGTTAGCTGAAGCTAGGTCAAATATAATTGGTTCAATGCCACTTTTCCATTGAAACTGATAAGATATCTCTATGTTATAAATTCATTATCTTTTGAGCTGTAGCTAGCTCAAATATAATTGGTTCAATGCCACTAAAACAACAGATTATTCACATAACAATTAAGTTGAATACATTTGTAATCGCGTTGATTTAGGGTGAAAGCCGTGAGTTATCATCAAAATGTGTTGTCCTTAAACAACTCGATTTATCAATAATCGTTGTCCCTTACACAACACAAAGTCACTTCCCTTAAATCAAGTGACTTTGAATCTATTGGTCACGTTATCTATTAAGTCTCTGTCACACATTAACTATCAAATCTCGTCCACTAAAAACGCTACAATATATCCCTGTGTCACATTAAATATAACATCACTGTTGATAAATATTATAGATGCTATTTGACCATCATACTATGTAAACCCAAAAAGTCGCTGCCCAGGAGTACATTGTGTGGCTGTCTATTGTTATAGGACATGCTGTCTATCTTAAAAAAAGGGTAACGCTGTCTAAACGAAGGGTATGGTGTCGCCTACTAGTAAATGCATGATGCTGTGAAGCTAATATGATATTCAACTATTGGCAGACGCAACAGCGATAAGTACGTTTGTCCCTCACCTGTAATTACGCTGCCGCTCAAATGCTAACCAAACCAATCTATTCAAATGGAAACACTCGTTGTCCTATCATACACAGGGATAAAATATGATAAATGATGAATTGATAACTGGGCGAATTTATTAAACAAAATGGGCAAAGGCGAATTGGTGAAACGAATTGGGAAAAGGCGAAATGATAAAACGAATACGCAGACCTAACCAAAAACGTAGAAAACACTCGTTGTCACTCAAGCATTCAAAACGCGATTATGTCAACAATGTTGAAATATAGGCATAATTAATTTTGTTGTCCATGGCTGCCCTTCAACTGAAACAATGTAATAAATTCGTGGTGTTAAATCGCGTTTGAAAAGGAAAAACACTGAAACAATTTATAATCATAAGAGAATTCGTTGTATAGTAAATTCCTTCTATCCATTAAACTGGAAAAAAAAATCTATAATACACAAAAACGCATTGCAATTATACATTAAAAATCTATAATACACAAAAATCCAATCCAATTACACACAAAAATACACAATACACAAAAATGCATTAAATCTATAATACATAAAAACACATTGCAATTATACATTAAAAATTCTATAATACACAAAATCCATTGCAATTATACATTAAAAATGAAGATATCATTAAGAACGCAAAGATCATTTCGCAGAGGTCATTAAAAACGCAGAAGTCGTTTCAAAAGGAGAGATCATTTCATCAAAACGCAGAGATCATATCATCAAAAAAACAGATTAAAATGTATCCAGCGATATTTAAAAACACAGTTAAATTGATCCAACAAATTATATAAAAACGGAGATTTAAATGTATCGTGGTTGAGGGTTTTGAAATGTAGGAAATACAAATCACAGTTTCCAGATTACCAAGAATGAATAAGAAGCAGAGGTGAAATAACACGCAGAGGTTAAATATATACCAAAAACGCTGAGGAGATAATAAAGACGCAGTCATTTTTTTTTTTTTAAACACAATCAAGAACGTTGGGTGAAATCACTGTCAACAAATATGCAATTTGCAATTGCAGACACCGTAATTACGCGGACTTAAGTCATTTCCAAGAGGTTTCTCAAAATGCAGTGATCAATGTAGAGGATCATAATCGATTCACGACGGGAAGGGTATAACAATCGCAGAGGTAATCAATCACAACAAGACGCAAGACAATCACTCAAGCTAGAACAATCATCAGGGGTAGACAAATGGGAAAAAACATCCTTCGCTCATCATCCACGCACAGAAAAGTAGGGCATTACGATCAATAAGTTAAGGATGAGGGTGAAGTAAGAAGTGGAAACTAATCACAAAATCAATAAAACCATAGGGTGGTCACAACATGCAGAGATCGAAAGTCAAGGGAATCAATCATCAACGAGCTTAAGGCTATGAAGAAATAAGTTACTGATTAAAATGCTAGGTCAAACATTTTCTTTACCCAATTAAAAATACAGAATTGAAAGTGTGAGGTATAATAAGAATCTACCATGGAGAATCATGTAAGTGTAATGTAGCTCAAGTCGTCTGCTTTGATTTGTTGTCCCACGCACTCCATGTCCCTCCCGCTTGCCAACTAATGAGACTTCACCGGTACCTCCGAGCCAACGATAGGGGTACTCTTCTTCCCCCTTAGGCCCCCGAGCTACAAAGGGCCCACACACACTGAACCAAAGATCAAATAGCTCCCATCTCGCTTCGCAAGGCCGAGCTACCACTCATCACCGAGCTAGGTATCCCAACTCCCACAAGCTAAGTTAGTCAAGTCTAAAATTCTGCAGCGTAACATTACACATAACAGAAGACATCCATCATCATTCTCTTCCCTCCTTTATATAGAGTTTCTAAGTCATTTACTTTCCCAAAATCCCATTTAATTTATTGTTCAATAATTTAATTCATAGAAATCCTCCCCATACAAGTGTCACCCATCCCCTTCGCACCATAAATTAATTTCATTAATTAATTAATTACTCTTATTTCCCTCACCCCCATAAAAGCATTCCTAGAATTGCTCCTAGGTGTTCCCATAATACCTTACACATTTTAAAGACTTACCCCCTCACTAATTTACAAGTTGAGTTTAATTTAGAAAGTTCTTAAATACTAGATACCTTACTAAGTTAGTATTTCTGCTTTTTCCTTGTGTTTCCCTTTTTTTTTTTATGTTTCCCAGTTTTTCCTAGTTTCCTAATTCTTTTAAATTTCCCTCTTTCCCTTTTTATTTAGAACTCAAATTGGAAAGTGTGGAAAATTAACTTTTTCCTCTTTTCCTTTTTTTTTTAATTAATAAATTTTTAATTAGCATATGTGACAAAATAATTATTTCCCCTTTTTCACCCTTTTAAATTTTATCCCCCAAAATATTTTTTTATAAATTAATTGAATTACTTACCCACTACACATCACATGATTAATGATCATTATCATTATTATTTATTTATTCATATTTTTATTTTTATATAAATAGATAAAAAAAAAAAATTATCACAAGTATCACTTAGACCTATATTTTATTTTCCTGGGTTGGACGACATTTTATTAGGGAAATTGCTTTAAATATTTCTCATCACAATATTCATTCTAAGGCCATCTAGTTTCATTCAATTATTAATTAGCAATGCAACGTGCCCTTCAGGACGCACTAGGTGCTCCAAGGGTGCCACTTACCCCATTCTATTTCCCTTGCGCGAGGTGCCCTTCACGACGCACTACATGCTCCAAGGGTGCCACTCGCCTCTTTCCATTTTTCTTACACGACGTGCCCCTCTGGAGGCACTACGTGCTCCAAGGTTTCCACTCACCTCTTGACTGACTTGGTAGACATAAAAAACCCCTGGAGTCAATACTCCGCTAGGTGATCTTGTGGGATACTAAGGGCCTCTAAGGAATAAAGCCCATGCCTTATTGCTCACCCCTTAAAACCATCATGAGTGACTGTCGCAGTCTGCCCTCATGGCATTGTGGGTCTTCTCGAACTAGGTAATCGTTAACCTACAGTTCGAGCCATGAAAGAAGTGATCGTAGGCTGTGGTAGGGCTGTTCTCCACACCTCCCCCTCAATGTTTCTGGTAGTCATGCGTGACCCCTCTACTCCACATGTGAGTCTGATCGATAAACTATTGTCAGCCTACATCATCAATGAATCATCTTAGAATAACATCCATAATCATAACATCTAATCAGATGAACATAAGTCATATATAGAACAATCAAACCCCAATAGTCCACTCCCTGACTCGATCGAGAGTCCAAGGGTTTCATCGATGCCTCTACATCCTCGAGGTCCAAAATTTTGCACACTCAGGAAAACCAAGTCAACAGCACCTGTCTATGTCAATACAACAAAGTAACATGTCATCAATCCATAAGACTTCATAATCATAAGAAAATTCCCAATAGTGTAATAATATGGATCACTTCCATGCAAGTTTCTTCAAAGAAAAAGTTCTCTCAGTGCGAGAAGGAGAAGGATGTTACATACACCCCCTCTTGGTGTAAACTTCGTCCCAAAGTTTCACAGTATATAAGTGCTGAAATAACGTGTATCATAGTATCATAAGTCTATCTATCCAATAAAAATGGAAGCTGTTGGCACATTTTGTATGTGTCCTCCAAGGTCGTCGAGTGTGGATTGTAGTTGTCCTGCTAGACCTTGATGTGATCTACTATTTGACACCATAAATGTTGATTGCAATGGTATAGAATGTGGATCGGCTCAGCTATGACTGCCCCCTCATCCGACACACGCAAGGTGCTCAATTCAAGAGATGTGTAGGATCACTAATCATAAGGTCTCAAACTGAGACATGTAAGACATTTTTCATATGCCTCAAGAATCATGCAAGGCTAGTCATGAGGCCATGGGCCTCTCTTTTCCATAATATCGTAGGAGATATTTTAGTCCCTTTTCCCAACTTGATCAAACTATTATACATTTTCAGCCGCAAGCATACTCAATTGCCAACTTCATAACTACAGTCGACACGGTGCACATCGACATAGCTCTTTTGCCAATCCTTCACTACTTTGATCCTTTGTATTATTGTTTGCATTTTCTCTTCCATTTCTTGGATTTCTTTTGGTCCCATGAGGACCCTATCCTCAAGCCGATCCCAAGTCAAAGGTGTCTAACATGGTCACCCATAAAGGAAATCGAAAGGTGCCATCTTAATGGTGCTTTGGTAACTATTCTTATATGCCAATTCTATCAGTGGCAAGAATTCTTCCCAATGTTTTTGTTGGTCCATCACATACATGCACAATAGGTCCTCCAAGGTTTGGTTCATTCGATCGGTCTGCGCGTCAATCTCCAGATGATATGAAGTACTAAAGTTAAGTTGGGTTCCCAAGGCCTCTTGGAAACTAGCGCAAAATCATCCAGTAGACACGGATCCCCAATTGGATATAATCCTCTTAGGCATACCATGCAGCCTCACAATATCACTGATGAAAACCCTAGCTATATCAGGTGTCTAATATGTTGTACGCATAGGAATAAAATGAGCACTCTTTGTCAGAGTGTCGACTACTATGAAAATCAAGTCGTGTCTCCTTGTCGTTAGTGGAAATCCTCAACAAAATCCATCGCAATAACCTCCCATTTTGATTCTGGAATAGTGTGTGGCTATTGTAATCCTCCTGGATGTCTATGCTCAGCCTTTACTTGTTGACATTCTAGACATCTGACCACATATTTGAGTATGTCTTCCTTCATTCCCTTCCAAAAGAATAAGGGCTTAAGGTCTACCCTCCTCTTCATGACTCCTAGGTGAGCCGTGTACACTGCTCTGTGAGCATCATTGAGGATTAAACTCCTCAACTTGTCATTCGATGGTACGCAAATCTGATTATTAAACCTTAATAATCCATCGTCATCAAACGTAAATCCTTCAAATCCTGGTACCATCATTGTGTTCTATCTCATAAAATCGTCAACCTCTTTGTACCAGTCATCGTCGCATTGTAAAGTTAGAATCTTTTCACATAGATTCATTCGAATAGGAAACACCAAAAAGATGCGTGGTCTCTGACTCAATGCATCGACCACTTGGTTCACTGTTCTCTTTATGTAAGTAATCTCAAAATCGTACTCGCTAAGCAATTCCGACCAATGTCGTTGTCGTGCGTTCAGGTTGCTTTGTGTAAAGATGTGTTGTAGTCCACAGTGATCCATCTTTAGTTCAAATTTTTGTCCAACTAGGTAGTGTCTCGAAACATTCAAGACATATACAATGGATAACAACTCCAAATTGTGCATCGCATAGTTCTCCTCATGCCTTTTCAGTTTCCTCGAGATATAAGCAATCACTCGACGATATTGCATCAAGATCTCGCCCAAGCCTTCCTTGGATGCGTCAGCACATACCCAGAAGTCCACATCCATGTCAAGGACCTTTAGTATCAGTGTCGTTGTCAATATCTCCTTGAGACCTCGAAATGCCTTCGCGAATTTTTCAGTCCAAACAAACTTCTTGTTCTTTTTCTGCAATTCCATGATCGAATTTTCTATCTTCGGAAATCCCTCAACGAACCATCAATAGTATCCTGCTAAACCCATGAAGCTACACACTTACAGGACATTCTTCGGAGCAGGGAATTCCATAATAGCCTCGACCTTTGCTTTATCCATGATGATACCTTCACCAGAGATGACATGCCCTAAGTAGTGAATCTTCAATTGATAAAATGAGCATTTGGACAACTTACCATACAATTTGTGCTCTCGCAAACACTGTAGTACCAATACCAAGTGCTCATCATGATCCTTCATCATCTAAGAGTAAATTAAAGTATCATCAATGAATACTTGGACGAACTTGTCCAAGTACTCGTGGAATACCTCGTTCATCAAACTCATAAATTCCACTGGGGCGTTTGTCAGTCCAAACCGTAAAACAATAAACTCGTAATGACCAAAATTCATCTTAAAGGTGGTCTTAGGGACATCATCCTCCTTGATCCATAACTGGTGATACCCTGATCGCAAATCGATCTTTGATAACACCGTCACACCCTTCATCTGATCGAACAAATCATCAATCCTTCGCAACAGATACTGAATCTTGATCGTTTCCTTTTTCAATTGACGGTATTCAATGCAGAGCCTCCACAACCCATCCTTCTTTTGTATGAAAATAACAGGCACACCCCATGGTGACACACTCCGACGTATAAGTCCCAGGTCCAACAGCTCCTTTAGATGCATTTTGAAATCCTGTAACTCTGAGGTCGACATACAATAAGGCATTCTCATTATTGGTTCAGTCCCTGGTTTTAGGTCTAGGTAAACTCCAATTTCCTCTACGGTGGCATCCCAGGTAACTCTTCTGAAAAGACATCTGCAAAATATCTCACCACTGGAAGGTGTTCTAGACCTTCTGCTACTCCCTTCTCTTTTAATGCAAGGATCTCATGAAGCTTACATCCCTTATGCATTCTCTTTCATAGCAGCAAGGAAGAGATGAACCTCGTGGAAACTCCCTAGTTCCGTCCTACAATCATGCATCTTTGTCCCTCATCATCGACCAATATCAACCGCTTCATCTTACAGTTGAGTATCGCCTCATGTGATTCGAACAGTCCATACCAATCACGATGTCATAAGATCCTAATATCATTACGTACATGTTATCCTGGTGACAAACACTCCCAGGTTATGGGTACAACCCGTAACCTTTCCGCCAACCTTCTGTTTGGCTCCGGAAGCCATCTCTACAAAGCTAAACTCATCTAGTTCGACTACCTTTACCTTAATCCTTTTTAGTGTTGCACCAGAGATGAAACTCTCTGTAGCACCGAGATCTATCAAATCTAAGGGTCTGTTCGATGACAGTACCTGACGTCTCGATCATAGTCGACTGGTGCTCTTCCTGACAGTTATTCATTGCTGCGTGAATCCGATAAGCCATGTCCAAAACTTCCATGGTAGCAGGTCCAGTCGATCTAGATGTTCCAACCCTTTCCTCTGTGCAGTAATGTTGGTAATGTGGCTCCCCACAATCCAACACCCCTTTTTTTTAGTCCAGTAATCCTGGTACTCGAAGTAGAAGATGAATTCTAACAATATGACCAAACTCGAACTTCTTGACCTTACGTTTCTAGGTAAAATGGTGTGAAGCATACCAAAGAAGCTCTAAAATGGGCCTTGTACTCGGGCGCCATGCACCCGCCTTGTCGTAATGCATCGAAATCATTGAGCTGATGCTCAACAAATTCCTCAAAACGATACCTCTCATGGAACTGTTCCTCAAATAGTTCCCATGACACGTCATCGACGGTCATGTTCAAAAGTGGTAGGGGCATCTTCCACCATAGAAGAGCGCTTGCCTTCAGTTGAAACACCATCAAGCGGACCTTCATACTGGAGGTCATAATCGCAAAGTGTGAAGCACACCACCTTGCCCTACAATCATGCCTTGACGGCACAACCATCTACGACACTCGTGGAATCGAGAACTCAACTCTCTCGAGTTCTCGGTGGATGCTAATGGTACTAGCTAGGATGCCCTGTGGACCATCAGGGGTACAGGTGGCCTGACCTCCTCTCAGTACCGATGGTGAATCAAGGCCCTTTAACATTACCTCGAAGGGCCTTATCAGACCATCATCATCCCTTATAGCAAGAGAATTTAGCCCAAGGACTTGCCCTTCCCCTTGGGGGTTCGATTTTGAGGGTGCGGGAACTTCTGGAGGCATTGCACCTCCTTCCATGACATGACATTGCAAACCTCTTAGGCATCCTCTAATTGTGATCAACACATGGACACGTTAATGTTTTTAATTAATGCAAGGGTTAATACTCACGGGTTTACAACAGTGGAAAGTCTGGCGATCCATAGTCGTAGGTTTGAACCTCCTCTGATAGTATATGTAACGACCCCTTCGTTACGACTACAAGTGAAGCAAAAAGTGCAACTTTGTTTTTTAAACAGGACAACAACAACAATTATAGTTAAACAACACATCTGACGACAAGCACCACGCCTGCAAAATAGGTAACATACAACTATGACTCCACGCACTGGTACAAGAGTAGCTGGGCGAAACATGCGTAAGGTGATAGAGAGAAATGACTCCCTGCCTGACACAACGTGACAATGCCTACAACTTAAAGGACAACCTCAACGACCTTACACAATGGCTTCAATGAGCAATAACTAGAACCTTTCGGGCGAGCGAGAGACAACACAGAAGTTTCAAAATAGGTACTGCCATAAAAACAACTGTCTCAACCACAATGGGTGGTGCACGATCCTAAGCTGGGTCATCGTGTGCGCTTCTTGATCCAATCGCGCAACAATCCAGTCTCAAGAAATCATGTTGCCATGGGGCGATGGGCACACTAAGGACCCATGCGCACCTAGACTAATTTCAACCCTTCGTCCCAACATAAAATCCAACAACGCAACAACCTTACAAAACACATACACAAATTCAATAGGTCCTTATCTAGTTCCTGGCTGGGAGAACATTTAAGGCTGCTATAATGCAATAATCCCAGTACTTAAAATCAAACGATTAAGATTAACGTAAGGAAAAACCATTAGAGGCAATCAATGCATTAAACATCCTAAAACCATAGATCTAAATGCAAGCAGTTGTTGATTTAATCGAATGGGGGTAAATGCCTTACTCATAATTAAATCATCAATAACCGGTTATATTTCCATTGAAACAAATACGATATCGCTATCTTATAAATTCGTTATATTTTCAACTGAGTCTAAGTCGAATATAATTGGTTGCCATGAAACAACATATTATTCACATAACAATTAAGTCAAATACACTTGTAAACGTGGTGATTTAGGGTGAAATTTGTGAGTTATCATCAAAATGTGTTGTCCTTAAACAACTTGATTGATCAATAATCGTTGTCCCTTACACAACACAAAGTCCTTTCCCTTAAAGGAAATAGTTGTATAAGATGTAGCAGTGTAATAATAAAATAGGAAGAATAAATATTGTTGTTAAAAACATCTATTTCACAAACGGAAACGACTACAACAATCCATTATTTCAGCGTGGAGACAAGAAATCTCTACCTTTGTCCCTTTAGTCATGGACAAGATCGTAAAAGCGTTAAAGGTAAGTATGGGCATTTAATTTTGTGCTTTATGTGGTGGGTTAGGTTATATACCGGGTTAGGTTATATAGACTTTGGTAGAGTTAAATAATTGTATCGGAGCGTTAGGTTAGATTATATACACTTTTGTACAGTTAAATATATGTGTTGGCCGGTTAGGTTATATGTGGAGTTAAATAATTGTGTAGAAGGGTGCTTTATTCTACAAATAAAATGTCATCTTAAAGCAAGACGTTTGTTATCCATTCGAGTGAATGTCTGACTATATCTTAGATTTAAATTATATTATCTATCCAGTTATTATATTTGGACTTTGTTATAGACATTCATTAGGGTGGGTGGTGCAAAGAAGATTTTAGTTCAAAACAACTTGCCCATCAGCTGCTCGCCGTCATATTTAACACTATACGCTTCAACTTCATCTCGACATGGGGTGCATGCCGAGGTTTAACAGTTTCGCCAAAAAGGGCACTTCTGAGAGAGCGAGTGGCACTGGAGACTATTACGGAGTCGCCCTTAGAATTTTAGAGTCTCCACTATCTTTCGGTAAGAGGAAGAAATTTAATTTGCACGATTCATTTCTTTTGACGTTAATGAGTTTTGATATTCGTCCTTACTGTTGACTTGATTGGAATGGATCATTGGTGCATCTATGCGGAAAAGTTATACTATTGCCTACTTGTACTCCTTACAAAATCTGTAGTGGTTTTGGAAAATGTCATTGAATTACAATTCTGATTGTAATATTGTCTTTCCATCACCGTGGAGATATCTATTTTAATTTTAATTTATTTGGTATGAAGTGTTTTAAGTAAAAATAAATAAAAAATCAAACATAAACATTTGTGAGTTAAAATGGATTAGTGATTATTATTTTTTATTATGATTTATTTACTATTAGCATTTTTTTATTTTTAATTTTAATATTATAAAGAAAATGTATAGCTTTAAATATAAATAAATTATATTAAGTAATAGCATTTAATTGTATTTAATATTTTAATGAGTTTAAATTCATCTTAACTTTAAATTTATCAAATTTCAAGAAATTAAATCTTTAAAAATTTGAGATTGATTTAAACTATTTTTTTTAATTACATATTCTTTCTTTTACTATTCTACTTGTCTTTCTCTTTCATTTTCCTTTATAAACCTCAACTTTTCCTTGGGATGGAGTTCATAATAAATAGAAAAGTGGTGATGACTTATAACTTTCAATATAACTTTTCAAGTAAATATGGATGCTTATGTATACAATTGTTAGAGTACACAAGTTTCCACACAACAAAACTCTATTGATTTTTTTATTCAACAATGTAATAGCGCATATATAAATACATGAAGATTTGTTTCAAGATAGTTGAGAGACTATCCCAACCATCCATTAACTTAGGAGATAAAGATGTTGGAGATAATATTTCATATCCAACTAATTCTAACCATCTCCTAATCTTAGAAGAAGATTACATTAGGAAACCACAACCTTCTTGTACGATCACACATTATTCTATAAGACAATTATGAGTTTATAATAGCATTACTACCCCTTAATGAGTACTTATCTTAATATCTATCAAGTTAGTGTGTGTCATCCTTTATCATTAGTTTGATGCATCAAATACTCCACCGTGAATTAAAGACACTACTAATCAACAATGTATGTATCTGGTCCAGCCAGGTACATGCATCTCATACCTCAATCATGTAGACATCATAAATGATCAACACCCATAAAAAGGGATGACCATTTTGTTGAATACATGGCTACCTAACTATTGAAGCCATCATTCTAGTAGGATGTCCTTAATATACATGTTTCATCCAACTTCTTCATAAACTCCCCGTGAATGTACATAAAAATTAAATTTTCTAGGGATATTTCTCCTCCGAGAGTCTACATCCAACATGATCCACTAAATAGACAATTTAATCGACCCATGGCCCACTCCTTCAAGTGTCAAGAACTTAATAATAGGGGTACTACCTAATACCAAACAAGTTATCTGATAATGAGACATGCATGTCAATGGGGAATGCATGAGTACCCAAGTCTTACAATAACATGTCATTTGCATGTTACATAGATAGATACAAGTACATACCATTTATTTACATCATATCATGGAAGCACTATGTAGAATATTTTATTATACTCCTTAGGTACTTTTACAATACTCCTAATTCCCAAATTTAGGAAATATAAAAGATCAAAAACATCAAAGACCAATAC
>JZKD02S1773190.1:234655-254761 GCA_000966675.3 Picea glauca | reverse complement strand
TATATATTATTTAGACAAATAAATGTTCAGAATTCATTAATGAGGCTTTGCATGACAATCACAACAAATTCACAAATAATTGTTTTGTAAATAACTCAATTCAATTATTTATTATTATACAATTGGATCAAATAAATACTGAAGATTCATTTATAATTCATTGCATGAAAAACACACCAAATATTAATTTTTTTAAATAGATGAATTCAATTATTCATTTCTTAATACTATTGGAACATATAAATGCTTAAGATTCATTTGTTAGGATTTTCACAACATACTCTATGTGTGTGTGTGTGCAGGTGTGCACACACATGAGATTAATGATTAAGAACAAGTGTTTAATACTAAGAGGTTATAGGTTCAAATCCAGAGAGGGGTAGGGTATGTATACTTCCATAGACATTAGTAGTCAAATCACTATGCAGAGTGGGTCCTTTGTCCCACAAATAAGGGGAACTCATACATCAATATAGTAATATAAGCATTTTGAATTGAAATTTAATTATTTGATTAAGGATATTTTTATTGATCTTAGTAAATTATCATGAAGAACATAGAGATGGTGAAGAGATTAACCTTCTCCATGAAACTTTGGTGTCCGCTGGTCTCCATCTGCCCATAAAAAGTCTTCTCACAACTTGAGCATCTATGAGGTTCACATGAATTATTACTATGTCCATGTTCTCTCTCCGAGTTGCACTCTGCAGTAGGGATTGAAGGTCCAACACTCCTACCAACTTCACTAGTAGGCACATCTTGCCTAGATATTTCTAAAAAACTCTCATGCTTCACCAAGCTCCGAGTAAACGCTGATATAGATAGATGTGTCTATTGGATTCATTTTGCGATGGGAGGATTATGAGCTGGGGGGTTTGAACTTGACCTAAGAGGAAAAATACTTAGTATCGGTTCATGCATAAAATTCTCTCTGTCTTGTGCGGACCCAAGAAACACCCACTAGAATTATGTAATGACCCTTATCGTTATGACTGCAAGCGAAGAAAAGGTGCAATTTTTTTGTGTGTTTTTAGGCAAGAAGGAAATGATGACAACAGTTTAACCACACAACCTGACAATGAACACACACACACAAATCAAGCAACAGACAACAATCACTCAATGCACTAGCACAACGATCGATTGGGTGAAACATGCATAAATAAAAAAGATAGAAAAGACTACCCGCCAATCACACAACATGACAATGCCTACAAGCTAAGGAAAACATCCACAATCATGCCACAATGGTCTCAACGACCCATCACTAGAACTTCTATGGAACACAAACCCAATGCATGAAGGAGTTACAACCCAAGCACCAACAACAAACCTAGAATGATCAAACACACACACAATGGGAAGCATAGAATCCGACCAAGTTATCATTCACATCTATCCAATAGGGCGCGCCATGATCCCCTCATCAGGAATCATGTCTTCCCCCAGTGATAGGCATGGAAATAACCCTACCGCAACATAATCTATCTAGACCAAGGAATCTAGATGAATACAATGCACTAGGAGCTGAATTACTGACAAGAAGACTACACCCACACCGCAAGAAATAGATCGAAAAGATGCAAGATGACGACATTCAAAGGAGAAAGCACAAGCTATTACATGAATTTTCCAACCGCCAACCATGAAATGTTAAGCAAGATGTTTAAGTGCGTTAGAGTGAATTGTTACCAAGCTACTATGGTCATAAATGTTATCATAAGGTGAACAAAGTTAGGCACTGAAAAACAACAAGAAATGTTGCTTAACAATTACCCATTGTTCATTAAATTAAGTGAACGACTGATCTACACTTCTTATATAATAATAGACTTTGTTGTCAAACTTTCATGTCTAAATTAACAATTTAACAATATAAAACAATATTAACAATATCCATATATGATGTTATTAATATAACACTATTAACAATATTAATTTACAACACACTGTCTATTAAATGCCATTCGGTTGTCGTTCTTTATTCCATTAGATAAACAGAGTGCCCTTCAATTATATTTCAAATTAGCAGTATGTATCTCTATGTAATCAATTCACTACCAACATGTCGGGTATAAGACATTCAATAGTAAATCACCACGAGAATGCTAATAATCTAGTTCACTATACACTATATAACTTCCGACTATTATTATGCATAACCCATATAAAAAGGGCTATCAATTTAATTATGATAACTGTCAACACTGTCACACAATCAAGCTGGAAAATTTAACATTATTGCCAATGTTATCCTTAAACATTAAAATTGTTGAGTAATAACATTTACTATCATCATATTAAAACTGTCATAAAACACAGTTACCATTACATGTAAAACGTTGTTTCTAAAATTACAAATATCTAGCACACATCATACATCCCATGCTGTCACTGAAACTAAGCAAGGGAATGGTGAAATCGTTGGGCAAGTTATGACAAGGCTGAGTAGAAAGTGGTAAGGCTGTGTTTGAAATCACTGCAGAGTAATAATTTGATAACCAACTGTCAAAAGAGTATTATTGGCTAGCATTATTATATCACAGAGTATGATAATACTCCATATTATATCACTATCCTAAAATCAATACATCTACTATGACATACAAACTATATCTCTATGCCACGTACTATCCTATCAATAGCCATCAATTTATTAATTACATTACGGTGATAGCATCATAAAATTGCCATGTAACTATCAGCTACTAAATACATCATAGTGATAGCCAAAAAGGGGATGAGATATATTTAAACCGAAATGCAGATGAATAAATAAAAACATAGGCATATCCCTTCAATTACATTAAAATGCAGACCTTCCATTCCATAAAAACACAGGCGTATATAACGATGTCACCTAAGATTCAATAAACTACAATCGTTGTCAGATAGTAATATGGAATTCAATATAATTTAAATCCAGTCACATAGCAATCATTGTCACTGAAGGTATAAGTCCACTGTCAAATGAACGTTAAAAAAACACAGGG
The DNA here is from genome assembly GCA_000966675.3 of Picea glauca. NCBI lineage: Eukaryota > Viridiplantae > Streptophyta > Pinopsida > Pinales > Pinaceae > Picea > Picea glauca. The sequence goes on along the minus strand of JZKD02S1773190.1, from coordinate 251,768 downwards.
GTAACAACAATGGATTCCCTGGCATTTGGGGTTCACAAAAAAAAAACATAGACAAAAGATGAAATACGCTTTGCTGAAACATACATTGAATATGCAGACAATACATAGGATGAAAACAAAGTATAGAAATGTGTTGAACGTAGTCTGAATAAATGATATTTCTATCTCTATGGGTCTTATTAATATATGTCATCTAAGTACGGATGAAATCTATTAAAGAGGTTGTTGATAACGCTGTCATAAGAAAACTTATAACGCTTCCATAAAAATAAAATCCAGATATATAATCAACTGATAATGCAGATAAAAATAATAATAACTGATAACGCTATCACAATGAAATAAATTTATGGCCTAGACTGGTAAGTTCGTAGTCCCAAGCATGGCAAAGTCACAGTCCAAAAGAGGGTAAATCGCTGACTGTAAAATGGTAAATCGTGGTCAAGTAAATGGTAAAATGTTATTTGTAAAATGATAAAATGGAGAGTTAAAAAAAAACACAGAGGGTATTAAGTGGTTCACAAAGAGGAATGATAACTATAGAATAATTACTCAATCACAAAAAGGCGCAACTATAATCAATCAACCAAGAATCCATCGATGCAAAGATGGGAAGGGTAGACAGTTGGGAAAAACATCCTTCGCTCATCATCCACACAAAGAAAAGCAGGGCATTAGAATCTATAGGTTGCTATGCACCGAAGTGACTATCGTCGATTCGGCTCTTCGCTGACTGCTCAAGCATGGACTGATGATCTAGGTATGAGGATGAATGATAAATCTCAATCTGTTCATAATAATCAATAAAACAAAATAGAACAGTCATAGCAATCAAGGATTGGTTGCTAAGGAAATCAATTCAATGCAGCGAGCGTAAAGTTATGATGACTTTAAGTTATTGATTAAAAATGTTGAGTAAGACACATTATTCTTTTACACAATAGAATTACAGTAACAGAAGTGCAAGAACAATATTAATCTACCATTCAAAATAAAATCATGAGTACTGTAGCCCAAGGTGACAGCTCTAAGTCATTGTCCTACGCGGGCTCAGTCCAGCTTCCTCTTGTCAACCGATGTGACTTCACCAGTACCTCTCATCCAATGCTAGGGATACTCTTCTTCCACCTTATCCCCTTGAGCCGTAAAGAGGCAACACACACTATACTAGAGAAAAACTATCTCCCAATTCGGCTCGCAAGACCGAGTTACCTCTCGTCACTGAGTTGGGTATCCTAACTCCCACAAGATAAGTCAGTCAAGTCAAAAATTGAGAAGCGTAATGTTACGCATCTATAAGAGATCCATACTCTCCTCCTCCATCCTTTTTATAGAGTTTATAAATGATTTCTTTCCCAAATTCCCATTTAATTCATTTTTCATTAAATTTATTCAGAAAAACCTCCCCTGTATACATGTCACCAGAAATTAATTTCATTAATTATTTAATTACTCCTATTTCCCTCACCCACCTAAAAGCATTCCTAAAATCTCTCCTTCATGTCCCCATATTCCCTTACACAATTTAAATGACTTACGCCCTTACTAAATTCGTAGTTGAGTTCTTATTTTTAAAGTTCTTAAAGTCCATATTCCTTACTAAGTTAGTCATTCTTCTTTTTCCTTACGTTTCCCTTTTTATTTGTGTTTCCCCTTTTCCCCTTAGTTTCATATTTATTTAAGTTTCCCTCTTTTCCATTCTTAACTAAAACTCAAATTAGCAAGTGTAGAAAAATCACCCTTTTACCCCTTTTTCTTTTTAATCAATAAATTTTAATTAGCATATTGACAAAAACAATCAATTCCCTTTTAAAATTTTAATCCCTCAATATAATTTGATTTTAATAAATTAATTTAATTTCTTACCCCCATCTCGTCACATATTTAATTATGAATATTATTTTTGACCAAAAGTGTCACTGAGACCTAGATTTTAATTTCACTAGGTTGGGTGACATTTTTATTAGGGGAATCATTGTTAAATCTTACTTGACACATAATTAGTTCTAAGGTCGTCTAGGTTTATTCACTTACAAATTAAAAAAAATGTGACGTGCCCTTCAGGATGCACTACCTACTCCAAGGGTTCCACTCGCCACTTTGTGTTTACCGTGCGCGATGTTCCCTTCAGGATGCACTATGTGCTCCAAGGGTGCCACTTGCCTCCTTTTGTTTTCCTTGCGTGACGTGCCCTTGAGGACGCACTATGTGCTCCAAGGGTTCCACTCGCCTCTTGACTGACTTGGTAGACATCAAAAACCCCTGGAGTCAATACTTTGCCAGGTGATCTTGTGGGAGATTAAGGGCCTCTAAGGAATAAGGCCCCTTCCTTATTGCGTTCCCCTTAGAATCATCGTGAGCGACTATCCCAGTCTGCCCTCATGGCATCGTGGGTCTTATCGAACTAGGTAATCGTTAACCTATAGTTAGATCCACAGAGGGAGTGCTAGTAGGTTGTGGCAAGGTTTTTTGTCCACAACTCTCCCTGAACATCTTTGGTTGTCGTGCATGACCCCTCTACTCCACATGTGATTCTGGTCGACAAGCTATCGTCAGCCTACATCATCAACAAATCATGTCAGAAATAAAATCAATCATCATAACATCTAATCAGATGTGCATATGTCATATCAACAACAATCAAACCCCAATATTCCACTCCCTAAATCGATCCAGAGTCCAAGGGGTTTTATCAATGCCTCTACATCCTCAAGGTCCAAGCCTTGCACACTTAGGATAACCCAGTCAATAGCACTTGTGTATGTAAATACATAAAATAACATATTGTCACATCCATAATGCCTCATAATCACAATCAAAATACCAATAGTATAATAATCTATATCACTTGCAAGCAAGTGTCCTCAAAGAATAAGTTCGCTCAGTGCGCTCAAGAGTGAGATTTTACATACACCCCCTCTTCATCTAAACTTCATCCTAAAGTTTCAAAGTATATAAGTGACAAAACAATGTGTATAACAGTATCATAAGTCTATCTATCAAACAAAAATGGAAACTTATGGCGCATATCATATGCATCCTCCTTGGTCACCGAGTGCGGACTATAGTTGTCCCACTGGAACTTGACCTGATCTACTGTTCCATGTCATAGTTTTTGAATGTGATGATCCAAGATGCAGATCGAATCAGCCATAAGAGCACCCTCATTCGATACCTACAAGGAACTCATGTCAATAACATGCATAGGATCAATAATATAATGTCTCAAAACAGATACGTGAAAAACATTATGCATGTGCCTCAAAGAATCAGGCAAGGCTAGTCGATAGGCCATGGGCCCCTTCCTCTCCATGATCTCGAAAGGTCCCATGAACCTAGGAGATATTTTAGCTCCCTTTCCAAACTTAATTGAACTCTTATGCAGTTTTACCCACAAGAAAACTCAATCGCCAACTTTGTAACTACGATCAACACGACGCACATCGACATAACTCTTCTGTCGATCCTGCACTTCTTTGATTCTTTGTCTTATTGTTTTCATTTGAACTTCCATTTATTGGATCTCTTATGGTCCCACCAGGACCCTATCCTCAAGCCGTTCCAAACTCAAAGGCGTCTGACATGGTCGCCCATAAAGAAACTCAAAAGGCACCATATTAATGGTGCTTTTGTAACTGTTGTTATAATAGAATTCTACCAGTGGAAAAAATTATTCCCAATGCTTTTGTTGGTCCATCACTTACATGGGAAACATGTATTCCAAGACTTGGTTTTTTCGTTCGGTCCGCTTGTCTGTCTCAGGGTGATACACAGTACTAAAGTTAAGTTGGGTTCCCAAGGCCTCTTGGAAACTAGTCCAAAATCATCCAGTAAACACTAATCCTCGATCAGATATAATCCTCTTAGGAATGCCATGAAGCCTCACAATATCACTAATGAAAAATATAGCTATGTCAGGTTCCTAATACATCGTACGCACAAGAAGAAAATGAGCACTCTTCGTCAGAGTTTCGACTACCACAAAAATTGAGTTGTGTCTCCTTGCCGTCAGTGGAAATCCAACAATGAAATCCATCGAAATGACCTCCCATTTTGATTCTAGAATAGAGTGTGGTTGTATTAGTCCTGTTGGATGTCTATGTTCAGCCTTCACCTGCTGACATTCTAGACATATAGCCAGATAGCTGACTATGTATGCCTTCATTCCTTTCTAGACTAATAAGGGTTTATGGTCTGCCCTCATCTTCGTGACCCCCTGGGTGAGCCATGTACACTTATCTATGAGCCTCATTTAGGATCAAACTCCTCAACTCATCATTCGATGGTACATAAATCCAATTTTTAAATCTCTTTAATCCATCGTCGTCAAATGTAAATCCTGCAAATATTGGTACCATCATGGTGCTATGTCTGATAAAATCCTTGACGTATTTGTACCAGTCATTGTCACACTATAAAATTAGAATATTTTCGCATAGATTTGTCTGAAGAAGAAACATCGAAATGATGTGTGGTCTCCAACTCAATGCATCCGCCACTCGGTTCACTGTCCGCTTTATGTAATTAATTTTGAAATCATACTCGCTAAGAAATTCTGACCAATGTCGTTGTCGCGCGTTCATGTCACTTTGTGTAAAGATGTGTTGTAACCCATAGTGGCTCATTTTTAGTTCAAATTTCCATCCAATAAGGTAGTGTCTCCAAACTCTCAAGGCATAAACAATGGCTAACAACTCCAAATCGTGTGTCGCATAGTTCTTCTCATGCCTTCTCAATTTCCTCAAGATGTAAGAGATCACTCAATCCTCTTCCATCAAGACTCCACCTAAGCCTTCCTTCGATGCGTCAGTGCATAACAAGAAGTTTACATCCATGTTAGGGACCTTTAGTATCGGTATTTTTTTCAACAACTCCTTGAGCCTCCGAAATGCCTATGCGCATTTCTCAGTCCAAACAAACTTATTGTTCTTCTTCTGCAATTTCATGATCGGGTTTTCTATTTTCGAAAATACCTCGATGAATTGTTGATAGTATCCTGCTAAAGCCATGAATCTATGCACTTCCGGGACATTCGTCGGTGCAAGCCATTCCATAATAGCCTCGACCTTTGTTGGATCCATGATGACACCTTCACAAGAGATGACATGCCCTAAGTAGTGAATCTTCAATTGATAAAACAGTAATTTAGACAATTTCCCATACAATTTGTTCTCTCATAGACATTGTAGTAACAAGCGCAAGTGCTCACCATGCTCCTCCATCGTCCAAGAGTAAATCAAAATATCGTCAACGAATACTTGGATGAACTTGTCCAAGTATTTGCGGACCACACTGTTCATCAAACTCATAAACACCCCTGGGGAGTTCATCGGTCCAAACGGTAACACAATAAACTCATAATTTCCAAACCTCATCTTAAATGTGGTCTTAGGGACGTCATCCTCCTTGATCTATAACTAGTGATACCCTGATCTCAAGTCGATCTTTGAAAAAACCATCACACCCTTCAATTTATCAAACAGATCATCAATCCTTGGCAATGGATATTGATTCTTGATCGTTACCTTGTTCAATTGATGGTAGTCAATGTAGAGTCTCCAAGACCCATCCTTCTTTCATATGAAAATAAAAGGTGCACCGCACGGTGACACACTTGGACGTATAATTCCTAGGTCCAACAACTCCTTCAGTTTCATTCTCAACTACTAACTCTTGGGTTGACATACAATAAGGCATTTTGTCTATTCATTAAGTCCTAGATTTCAGGTCTATGGTAAAATCTAATTCCATCTCTGATGACACCCTAGTTAAATCCTTCGTGAAGACATTTGAAAACTCTCTCACCACCAAAAGGTGGCCTAGACCTTCTGCTACAACCTTTTAGTTTAACACAAGGATTGCATAAAGATTACACCCCCTGTGCATGCTCTTCTATAACAGCAAGGAAGAGATGAAACTCAGGGAAACTCCCTAGCTCTGACCTACAATCACGCGTCTCTGTCCCTTGTCATCGACCAAGATCAATTGTTTTGTCTTACAATTGAGTATCGCCTCATGTGATTCCAAGCAGTCCATACCGATCACAATGTCATAATATCTCAATATTGTGATGTACAGGTTGGCCCTAGTGAAAAACTCTCCCAGGTTAAGGGTACAGGCCATAACCTTTCCTGCAACCTTTTGTTTGTCTCTCGAAGCCATCTCTACAAAGATAAATGCATCCTATTCATGTGCCTTTACCTTAATGCTATTTAGAGCAGCAAATAAATGAAAATCTCGGTAGCACCAGGATCTATCAAAATACTAAGGGTCTAGTTAGAGACGATGCCTGACGTCTCGAGCATAGTCGACTGGTGCTATGTCTAACAATTATTCACTGCTACATGAATCTCATGGTCCTTGCCCAAATCTACCATGGTAGTGGGTATGAATGATCCATATTATCTAGTCCTCTCCACTAGGAAGTCGCGTTGGTAGTGGGACTTCCCACATGTTGAACACCCCTTCTTCGATCCAGTACTCCTGATACCCAAAGTAGAAGCCAACGACCGATCGACCTAGAATCTTGGTTTGTTTTGCTGAACATGCCTAAACTGTTGCTGCTGCGGTCAACGCTACAGCTGATATTGTGGTCCTTGGTAAGGAGTATTCTATGGTGGCACAGGTCGTCGAGGTGTAGTGAAAGTGGATCCTATTTGGAAGCCTATCCTGGCTTATGTATAGCTGGTGTCTGATCCTGCTACACACCATATGATCCCTACCTTGTTGGTCTCACTGGAGTCCTACTCTAACGCAGTTGATAAGCTCCTCCTCTCTTATGAGGGCCTTTTGGACAACACCATGCAAGGTTCGTGGCATAAAAATACTAAACTTTTCACGAATGTTGACATTAAGGATAAACAAGAACCTATTTACCTTAAGTTTCTCAGTATTAATGTGTGGATCATACCGAAGAAACTCCATAAAATGGGCCTCGTACTCGGGCACCGTACGACCACCCTGTCACAAGGCATTGAACTCATTGAGTTGACGCTAAATGAATTCCTATGATAGGTACCTTTCTCGTAACCGTTCCTTGAACAGTTCCCATAACACATCTTCGACGACCATGTTCAATTGTGGCAGGAGTGTCTTCCACCATAGAAGAGTGCTCCCCTTCACTTGAAAGACCTCCATGCGAACCTTCATGTTGGAGGTATAGTCGCAAAGTGAAAATAACATTGCCATATTCTCCAACCATGCCTCGGTGGCTGCGTCATCTAGTCCACCAAAGAACTTAGGAAATTTGACCTTCTCAAGTTTGCGGTGAATTCTACTAGTATCGACCGTAGTGCGCGGTGGACCCTCAGGGGTTGCCGATGCCCTGACCTCATCTTTGTCCAAAGAACTAATCAGTGCCTCAGAAATGAACTGAAAGGACCTCATCAACCCAGCGACATCACCCACCACTATCTTCTCTTGCTTGACAACCTGTTCATCTCCCTGGGGGTTAGACCCCTGAGGCATGGATTCTACTGGAGGCATCACGCCTCCTCGCATATCACCCCGTCATCTGCCTCCGCGGCATCCTCTAACCATGATTACCTACATGAATACAAGTAAACTTAATTAGAAACATTATAATCAAATATCACATCAACAAAATCCGTAGTGATCCCAATTTGTGGGTTGAACCTCGCTCTGATACCATATGTAAGGACCCATATTATTACGACTGTAAGCAGAAAAAAAAAGTGCAAGTTTTTTTTTTTAAGCAAGAAGGTGATGAAGACAACAGTTGAACCACACAAATTGACGATGAACACACGCACGTAGATCAAGCAACATACAACAACGAATCAGTGCACTAGCATAATGATCAACTGGGTGAAACATGCATAAATAAAAAAGATAGAAACGACTACCCGTCGATCACACAACATGACAACGCCTACAAGATAAGCACAACATCCACAATCCTGACACAAAATTCTCGACGACCCATCACTAGAACCTTTATGGCACGCAAACCTAACACATGAAGGAGTTACAACCGAAGCACCAACAAAAGAATTGCAATGATCAAACAGACCAACAATGAGAAGCATAGTCTCTGGCCAAGTTATCATTCTCCACTATCCAATAGGGCATGCCATGATCCTCTCATCAAGAATCATTTCGTCCCCCTGTGATAGGCACGACAATAACCTAGGTGCAGCATAACTTATCTGGACCAAGGACTCTAGATGAATCCAATGCGCTAGGAGACAAATTACTGATAAGAAGACTACACCCATGCCCCAAGAAATAGGTCAACAAGATGGAAGATGATGACACGACTTTGCCAACTACCAACCATGAACTGTTAAGCAATATTTCTAAGTGAGAGGGAGTGAACTGTTACCAAGATACTATGGTCATAAATTTTATCATAAGGTGAACTAAGTTAGGTTGTGAAAAACAACAAGAAACGTTGATTAACAATTACCCACTGTCCATTAAATTAACTGAAGTATATATCTACGCTACTTATATAATAAACGACTTTGTTGTCAAACTATCAAGTCTAAATTAACAATTTAACAATATAAAACAATATTAACAATATCCATAAATGATGTTTTTAATATAACACTATTAACAATATTAGTTTACAACACTTTGTCTATTAAATTCCATTCAGTTGTCATTCTTTATTCCATTATATAAACACATTGTCCTTAATTATATTTTAAATTAGCAGTATGTATGTCTGTGTAATCAATTCACTACCAACATGTTGGGTATAAGAAATTCAATATTAAATCACCACGGGAATTCTAATAATGTTGTTCATTATACACTATATAACTGTCGACTATTATTGTCCATAACCCATATAAAAAGGGTTGTCAATTTAATTACGATAACTGTCAACACTGTCACACAATCAAGCTGTCAAATTTAAGATTACTATCAACATTGTCCATAAAAATTAAAATTGTTGAGTAATAATATTTACTATCATCGTATTAAAACTTTCATAAAACACAGTTAGCATTACATGTAAAACGTTGTTTCTAAAATTATAAATCTCTGGCACACATCATACATCCCACACTGTCGCTGAAACTAAGGAAGGCAATAGTGATATCACTGGGTGAGTTATGACAAGGATGAGTGGAAAGTGGTAAGGCTGTGTGTGAAATTGTTGCAGAGTAATAATTTTGTAAATAACTCTCAAAAGAGTATTATTCGCTATCATTATTATATCACAGAGTATGATAACACTGCATATTATATCGCTATCCTAAAATCAATAGATCTACTATGACATCCTAACTATATCTCTATGCCACATGCTATCCTATCAATAGCCATCAATTTATTAATTACATTATGGTGATAGCATCATAAAATCGCCATGTAATTGTCATCGCTGTGGATCTTATTAATATATGTCATCTAAGTTCAAATGAAATCTATTAAGTGGGTTGTTGATAACGTTGTCATAAGAAAATTGATAACTCTGGCCTAAAAATAAAATGCAGATATATAATCAACCAATAATGAAGATAGAAAAAATAATAACTAATAATGCTATCACAATGAAATAAATTTGCGGTCTAGAGTGGTAATATCGGAGCCCCAAGCATGGCCAAGTCGCAGTACAAAAGAGGGTAAATCGATGACTGTAAAATGGTAAATCCTGGTCAAGTAAATGGTAAAATGTTGTCTGTAAAATGGTAAAATACAGAGTTAAAAAAAAATGCAGAGGGTAGTAAGCGGTTCGCAGAGAGGAATGATAACTATAACATAATTACTCAATTTCAAGAAGGCACAACGACAATCAATCAACCAAGAATCCATTGATGCATATATTGGTAAGGGTAGACAGCTGGGAAAAACATCCTTCGCTCATCATCCACGCACAGAAAAGTAGGGCATAGAATCTATAGGTCGGTATGCAACGAAGTGATGACCGTCGATTTGGATCATGGCCGACTTCTCAGGCATGGAATGATGATCTAGGGATGAGGATGAAGGATAACGTTCAATCTCTTCATAATAATCAATAAAACAAATCAGAACAGTCATAGCGATCAGGGATCGATTGCAAAGGAAATCAATTCAGTGTAGTAAGTGTAAAGCTACGATGACTTTAAGTTCTTGATTAAAAATGATGAGCAAGACACATTGTTGTTTTACACAATAGAAGTACATTAATGGAAGCACAAGAACAATATTAATCTACCATTCAAAATAAAAGCATGTGTACCATAGTCCAAGGCGACAACTCAGAGTCGTTGTTCCATGCACGCTCCATCCATCTCCCACTTACCGACAGATGTGACTTCACTAGTACCTCCCAGCCAATTCTAGGGGTACTCTTCTTCCCCCTTATCCCCCCGAGACGCAAAGGGGACACAGACACTATACCATATAAAAACTACCTCTCATCTCGCCTCACAAGGTCGATCTACCACTCGTCATTGAACTGGGTATTCCAATTCCCACAATATAAGTCATTCAAGTAAAAAATTTAGTAGCTTAATGTTGCGCATCCAGAAGAGATCCGTAATCCTCCTCCTCCATCCTTTTTATAGAGTTTCTAAGTGATTTCTTTCCAAAATTCCCATTTAATTTATTTTTCAATAAATTAATTTCGAAAAAACCTCTCCCATACACATGTCACCGATCCCCCTAGATGCACCATAAATTAATTTCATAATTAATTATTTAATTACTCCTATTTCCCTCACCCACCTAAAATCATTCCTAAAATCTCCCCTTAGTGTCCCCATATTCCCTTACACAATTTAAATGACTTACACCCTTACTAAATTCCTAGTTGAGTTCATGTTTAGAAAGTTCTTAAAGGCCAGATTCCTTACTAAGTTAGTCATTCTTCTTTTTCCTTATGTTTCAGTTTTTCTTTATGTTTCCCCTTTTCCCTTAGTTTCCTATTTCTTTAATTTTCCCTCTTTTCCCTTCTTAACTAAAACTCAAATTAGCAACTGTAGAAAAATCACCCTTTTACCCCTTTTTCATTTTAATTAATAAATTTTAATTAGCAGATGTAGAAAAACAATCAATTCCCTTTTAAAATTTTAATCCCTCAATATAATTTGATTTTAATAAACTAATTGAATTTCTTACCCCCATCTCGTCACATTTTTAATTATGAATATTAATTTTGACCAAAAGTGTCACTGAGACGTAGATTTTAATTTCACTACGTTGGGTGACATTTTTATTAAGGGAATCATTTTTAAATCTTACTTGGCACATCATTCGTTCTAAGGCCATCTAGGTTTATTCACTTACAAATTAAAAAAAATGTGACATGTCCTTCAGGATGCACTACCTTCTCCAAGGGTGCCACTTGCCACTTTTTGTTTACCTTACACGACATGCCCTTCAGGACGCACTATTTGCTCCAAGGGTGTGACTCACCACCTTCCATTTTCCTTGCGCAAGGTGCTCTCCAGGATGCACTACGTGCTCCAGGGGTGCCACTCACCTCTTGACTAACTTGGTAGACATCAAAAATCCCTGGAGTCAATACTCTGCCAGGTGATCTTGTGGGAGCCTAAGGACCTCTAAGGAATAAGGAACCTACCTTTTTGCGCGCCGGTTAGAATCATCGTGAGCGACTGTCACAGTGTACCCTCACGACATCGTGGGTCTTCTCGAACTAGGTAATCATTAACCTATATCTCAAGCCACAACGTGAGTGCTTGTAGGCTGTGGCAGGGTTTTTTCCCACAACTCTCCTTCAACGTCTCTCATTGTTGTGCATGAACCCTCTACTCCAAATGTGAGTCTGGTCATCAAGCTATCGTCATCCTGCATCATCAACGAATCATGTCAAGAATAAAATCAATCATCATAACATGTAATCATATGTGCATATTTCATATCAACAACAATCAAACCCCAATAGTCCACTCCCTGACTCGATCCAGAGTCTAAGGGGTTTCATTGATGCCTCTTCATCCTAGAGTTCCAAGTCTTTCACACTCAGGAGAACCCAGTCAATAGCACCTGTCTATGTAAATACACAAAATAACATATCATCACATCCATAGTTCTTCATAATCATAATCAAATGGACAATAGTATAATAATCTGGATCACTTGCAAGCAAGTGTCCTCAAAGAATATGTTTTCTCAGTGCATGCAAGAGCGGAATGTTACAAATTCAACAATGTCAAAGTAGTTGACATGGTGATCCAAAATAAACTCTTCCCATAAATTCCTCATGAAACATCGAGGGACCTCCCTATTATTTCATGGAGGTTCTTCAAACACCATGAACTATCTATCAACCTAATTATCCTTAAATAGTTGGTGGATGCAGCAATCCGTAGAAATACGTCTATTGTTGACTAGTGACCATAGTATGATTCTATGATCAATAAATATTAACATGAAATCTTGTTTTGTAATGTTCAAGTATTTGACTTGGTTTTTGTCGATGCCAATCCTGTAATATTCAAACATCATAGCCCTGTATTCATAAATACTATTAATTATCTTAGGAAACTTGCAATGGACGATACAATGGCATCCAATGAGGTGGCCAATGAAAATAATCTAGGATTTCTTGTTGTTCTTAAGTCTCGTACAATTCATCTCAAATCTTTTGTTGCAATTTAATAATAAATTTTATATAAATTAGGTTGGGTTATTTAATTAAATTTAAACATTACAAAAAATATGCAATTAAATAGTTTTAGAAATAAAAATTAAACGGAAATAGATACTACTTTTCACTCCGAGACAGGTTTAGGATATTTCGAAAACTTGGTGAGAAAAAATCATCCCTTCAATTTGCTCCATTTATCCTAAAATGCAAGGAGCGATGATCAATTTGGCCAAAAGTCATAGTGTGAGCCCTTTTTTGGGGCCTATCAGAAATGCATGTGCATTCCTCTTAGGAACACACATGTGTTCCTACTGATGAGACTATGTGGAATAATTGGTGGAGGTTCATTGTTTTTCGATCTTGTCACATCGGGAAAATGTGGATGTTCCTGTGTGAGTAGATTTGTGCTAACCCTGTTTCCACTTTTATGTCCATCAAATTCGTGTACTCATCATTCACTTAACTTCATAATCATTATTAAAATAGAAAATTCATTTGTGTGGGATGGATTTTAATTATACAACCTACATATCGATGCCATAAATATTCCCTGTGATGGTTTTCCCTGTGATGGTTCTGATGCAATTGAACTCAAATCTACCCATAAATTTAGAAATGTCACTCTAATTCACTATTTTTCCTCAAATTCATCATAGATCAAAATATGCAACAATGAATTTTCTCAATTCACATTGTCTCTTGGCCCATACAATCTCAGTGTTGAATCTTGTGCTCTAATACCAATCTATAACATACCCCAGACTAGTTGAGGCCCATTACTTGTAGAAATTCACATAAATTCAAAATTTTCTACTAACTAATCTTGTAACATGCCAGCTATAGGAATACACACGCAAATTTAACCATTCTGGTAGCATTAGTTTAAATGCAACTAGAACATGATAAAATAAACATGAGTGAAAATAATTAATTCCATACACAACATAATATAAACCAATCACATACACAGTTAAAAGAAAACAATGATTGTGAAACTAGTTGCTCGAGACAAACGTTCCACCCAACCATAAACTTTTTATATCTGAAGAACAATTCATCCCTAGTATGGGGCTAGGAATCCATAAAATATGGTGTCTCTCATAGCCCAGTCATGGGCCATATATCCCACAACCAATTGGTATTCTCCTATAGTTATTCGAATTTCCACCAGTTCTCTTCTTCTTGGCTTGCCCAACACAAGGAATGTACCCCTTCATTATTGTCAGTTCATTGGGTGTCCCATTTTTTTATCAGGTTCCATGGCACATGTGACAAATAATCTCTCTACTAGGAATTCAAGATAACTCATGGTTAGGAAAAACTACTGGTAAAACAACAATAGTAACTTGTTCTTATTGTGAAAATCACATATGAGTTCACTCTTCAGGCTTGACAACACGGTTCTTCTAAAATCTCGAGGACATGCTTCTTCAATGTTCAATAGCTCAAAAAAAGCTCCATAATTCACCCTCCACTTTTTTCCAACTCGAGTGCTCTTATTTTCCTATTGCCTCGTGTACTCATGCAAAAACATTATTCTCCAAAACAATCTTGTAATGTTTCCCAAATTTTCCAAATAAAAAATTTGTTTATTAGGCTATTGGAGTTGATCATTCGTCATTCCCAACCCTGTAGTTGTTCATCATGGTACTTATAAACATACACATACTAATACGTTGTTACAATTGAAAGTGTATTCATAAGTAATTAGCTATGGCTATCTCATCCCTATACAAAACACAAGTAAAATTTGTAGTCCTACTAACTAACCATTAGTTTGTTTGAATCTTAGGATTACTAGAACTACTTCATATATATATATATATATATATATATATATAATATGCTTGCTTCATATATATATATAATATGTTTGCACCTTGATAGATCTCTTTTTATTTACATAGCATGACTAAAATTGTATATGCATGCTAGATTATCTATAGTATATGTATAAAATACTCATCAAGGAAAAGGTAGGGTGTTCCTTAAGTTTTTCATTCCAATTCGAATGGGCTTTTGTAACATAACATAACTTATTCATTAGAGCGAAAATAATACATGATTAAAGTTAAGGCAGATTCATCCCAGTTTTTGTTTGCCGGAGATGACCCTATTCATACGTAGTTGTTACTACCCCATCCATGGTGCACATGGTGTTTGGAAAATAGGTGGTTATGGTTCACAACTAGCATTCACTACTTTTCCCTAACTAAATAACAACTGCGGGGTAACTAAGTTTGGGTGAGAATTCACTTTCTAGTGTATCAAAGCGAGGCATGAAGAGAGAAATTTTGAAATTTAAACCATACCTTAATTGGACTATCATTCCCTCTCATAAATGTTGACAAGGACTACAGGGATAAACTGTCATGCCCTAAATTAAGTATTATCTGCGACATTGAATTCTTCCTGTGGCGCATTCCCTTGGCCTCTTGTTTGACTTGCATGCCCACTAAATCCCTACCACCTTGCCCTAGACACATGGTCCCAATAATTTGCATCGTTTCCACCATTAATCAGGAATAGGTCCTCCCGAGGATATTGTTCAAACTTTCTTGTGTTGTGTGGCTCGGAGGAAAAAGGCTACTACAAGGAACCCTGCATCTAAACTTTGGCATATGGATCTGACGATGATGTAGTTCGTGTTATGTATGGGATAAAGGTCGTATGCATCTCCCAACCTCACCCTATTATCAAAGTCTATGAGGTATGGAAACATCAAACGTGCTGTAGTTGTTTATGTGATTGCTTGATAATTTAAATAATTGAGTTTTTCATCTTCGTTATTCTGTGATTTTTGATGTACTACTATCCACACTCTAAATAAGTCTATCATTCTTTTGGTTTGTTTAACTTAGGGTGCGGTTCCTTGTGAGGATAACCCCTTACTATTTTAGCATCCCTCTTACTCGACCACCCAGTTCAATTGGGATGGTTTACTATCTTGATTTAGGGTGAGCACTATAAAGCGAATAAGTCTTTTTTTTCTTGGTCATGTTCCTTTTTATTAATCTAAAATAACACAGTTTGGTAATTTCTATGTTGGGGTTTGTCTTCGTTCTTCGAAAAATATTATAATTCTTATCGTTTTCCCTATACTGCGTCACAACTATGCGTTCCTATGATTGTATAATGTCCTCTCAGTCTGTAACTCAAGGTCTCATACTCTACATTGAATATCTCATTTACTACACTGTGTCTTTTCTTAGAAGCCATCGCTTTGTGGGTTCTTTTGCGACCCAATAGTTGATTCCTATGCCTTTACTTTTCTTTTAACTAAATATTGTACTATTCTTTGGCGCTCACATATATACATCTATATAGGATGGAGTCTACATGCGAAGTGAACTTGATAAAAATGTGGTCTCCTGTATGCAATGTGTTCAAGTCTGTGATTAAACTCAAGTAATACATTTCTCTTTCCAAATGATATTGTTATCTGTAGGTGTTCCTTCCAATACAAAATGTTTAACTCTGTGTTTAAGCTTGAATAATGCATTTCCTCCATCAAATGGTATTCGATTAGTATTTAAATTTACTTATGATATTTGGTCTTTGTGTGTTATGAGACCTTTCAGAAGTTGTTTATGTAGTTTTCTGAATCGCTTGTTGATTTAATTTCTTGAAGTTAAATGAGGAAAATTCTGTTATCAGAACTAATGATGGGGCCTTGTTGTTTGTGAGGGTACCCATCAGGAGTAATTTGACCCACTTGCCCCTTCAGTATTAAGGACAAAACTCAACAGTACCATGAAGGGAAGGAGGACCTCAGTCTCATAAGTTAAGTAAAACATCACGATTAGATATGTGGTAGAATTTTATTTTTTGAAGTCATTCTGACAGTGATCCTCTTGATTAAAATAATATTGTTATTAATCTTAGATTCATGTTTTCTTGTGGGGATTTTCTTCCCTCAAAGTTTCTTGGATTCAGGATGACGTCGAACACTATAAAATGTATTTGGGTTCTAATACAGTGCTTAAGAGTGTTCACAAATGCAAGGAAGTAGAATGATTTTTATCCTAGGTTATTATTTTCATGGAAAAATGTATATACCAAACTCTTATAGTCGACTGAATGTTTATCTCTGTAACCATCTTTTAGAGGTTAATAGAAAAGGAAACTCTAGAGTCCCAAATAGGATTCTCAATATTTTAATACTTGCGAGTGGTAGCATCTATAGAGCATGAATGTATAATATTTACTACTAATCTGATTCTCAAATTTAGAACAGAGTTCATGTGTCTTTACTTTTTTTAATGAATTTTTCCTCTATGTATTGTGCACAAAAACAATCTCTTTGGTTTGTGAGGTAATTGGACTGTTATAATTCTTATACTGCTGTCACATTTATAAAGATGGAAGATTCATTCAATTTTTCCCCTGATTCCCAATATGGATGGACTGGTGGTATGAGTCATTAGTTTATCTCCATCAATTCCTTTATTAACACTTTGTTGTAACTCTGGTGTTTTCCCATGGTTGCAACTCCGGTTGCTACCACTCCATGATGACATTACAGAACCCTTTTTTCTAACC
>JZKD02S1773190.1:220679-234605 GCA_000966675.3 Picea glauca | reverse complement strand
ATATATATATATATATATATATATATATATATATATATAAGGTCCAAGTATACTTTTGGTACCTTAATTAGCATTTGTACAGCCTATTCTATTTATGACTTAAATATGTTTTTAGTATGTTAATTAGCGTTTGTGCAGTCTATCCATTCTCTAAAATTCATTTTCTATACATTTTATGAAACATATAATTTGGGACTGTCGAAATAGGACTGACTTCATTTAGCCCAAATATATCCTCTAGTAGTAAACCCATCGTTCAATTTCATTCATGATTTTGATACATGGAAAATTTACTCAATGCATACGATTGGCCATAAAGGTTTATATTACAGTTTGTGCCATTAAAACAATAATCTAATCTATAGAACTAACTCTTCCAGAATTAACCAGATGTACTCTTTCAACTATTATATCAAATGAAAGTAGCATTCACTCAACAATTTAATCAACATGGATAATTCATTCAGAATTAGTTTTATAGGTATTCTATCAACCCTTAAGTCAAACGACATTCGTTCAAATTTTAGTCCATAAAACTACTTCTATCCAGAATTAAATAGATGCATTCTATTATCTATTAAATCATATAACATTCGGTCAGAGAAAGAGTAGGTTGACATATCTGAACAAATTTCCTAACAAAAAATGGAACAACCACGTTCTTCCCAACCTTAGAACAGAACAACCAATGCTACTTGTTTTTCTCACCCCCTACCCTGACCATGAATCCATGAGGGTCAACTATGGAACCCCTCCTCAACAATTTTCCTTTAGTTTCAACAACTTATCCTTGCCTCACACTCAGAAAACAATGTCTATAACAACAATATATAATTCCTCTTTCCCACATACTAGGCAACGCCATGCCTCCTCCCATATGCTATATATGCAAAAGAAATTGTCCCTGGGTCTTTTTCCCCTTGGGAATTTTTGCAGCTTTCCAAGTCCCTGATTTTCAGGGGCTTCCAATGGTCAAATTCATGATTTTCCACTTGTCACATTTAGCCCTGAGATAGTTCCAACATGTTCCCCTCTCATGGATTCATGGTCAACTGATTTTAACTTGGCTATTCTATTTGTCCATCAGCAATAAATATAAAATATTTTGTTTCATACAAGTTTCATAGTAAAATAGTTAGTTGGGTGAAATCATATCTATTCCCAATAGTCATAATCATCAATTACAATTAACTAAATTCAGAATTCGGAATTTCCATAAATGGCAATAATTTTCCAATTTTGAATTTACTAAAAACGGAAATAATTTCCTAAGCATATTTCAGATTTAAAAATAATCTATTTTTGGGGATGTTACATCCTTTCCCCCTTCAATAAAACATTGTCCTTAGTGTTCGTTCCTTTCTTGGAACATGATTGGATGAGATTTTTGCAAATGTCCCTCCAACTCCCAAGTGGCCTCCTCAGGGCTAAAGTGCTTCCATTGCACTTTTACCTGGTCGACGACCCTGTTCCAAAGTGTTATTTATCTATTGTTTAGAATGCACAAATGATCCTTTTGGAACTCGCCTTTTGGTTCCACCTTCGTCAAGTTCCAATCGATCATATGAGTAGGGTCATGGACATAATTATTTAACAAAGAAACATGAGATACATTATGGATTTTTAGATTGGTAGGAAGTGCAAGTTGGTATGCTACAGGTCCAATTCAACCTAAGATCTCGAAAGGGCCACAAAACCTGGGCGCCAACTTGGCACAGTTCCCTAGATTTATTGAAATTTTTTTAGCTTTGACTTTTAAATAGACGTGGTCTCCCACTTGAAATTCCAAGTGTCTTCTCTTTAGGTCCACGTAACTTTTTTGTCTGTTATGAGCCTCCTTTAAGTCCTATCATACTTTTCTTAATATTCTCTCCATTTCTTGGAGCATCTCTGGTCCCACCATCAGTCTGTTCACTAGGTTATCCCAGCTAATCAACGTTGTACACTTTATGCCGTACAGTACTTCGAAAGGGCTCATCTTATCCAAATTTTGGTACCCATTGTTGTATGCAAATTACTCCAAGTGTAGGTAGTTTTCCCAGTTGCTTGGTTTTTTTCTTACGTACATGCGTAGCATATCTTCTACGATTTGGTTTGTTCATTCAGTCTGCCCATCCGTTTTTGGATGATAACTCATGCTGAAATACAAGTTAGTATTTAACCACACAAACAATTCTTTCCAAAAAGAAGATGTAAATTTTACGTCTCTATCTAAAATCACCATTTTAGGAATACCATGCAGTATAAAAATTTATTTCATGAATATTTCAGTGATGTTAATGGATTTAAAATTAGACTTTACAGGAATAAAGTGCACAGACTTACTAAGTTTATCGATTACCACCATAATTGAATCATTCTATTTTTGAGTTCTAGGAAAACCTGCAATAAAGTCTAGTGATATTCTCTCCCATTTCCTTTTTGACACAGGTAAGGGTTGCAACAGGCCAGCTGGATGCTGTTGTTTAGCTTTTACCTGTTGGAAATCCTGACACTTAGGTAAGTATTCTATTGTTTTTCCCTTCATATTAGGCCAATAAAATAACTTCCTTAGTGTTGTTACCATTTTCTAGTATCCTGGGTGACCAGAATATGGTTTCTTGTGTGCTTTTTCCAAAATCATTAAATTTAATTATGTCGAATCTGGTATGTATATTCTTTTTTTGAATCGTAGTAGGCCTTTTTTTGTCGAAACTAAAATCTATTTTGTTTGAATTTTCTGCATTATCTCGTAATTCTGCCACTATTCTAGTGTAATTTTCATCGTTATTACATGTAGCCTTTATCCTTTGCTCAAGATATTTTTTCCCTGCTAATGATTATTTCAAACAACCCATGAACTCTTCTGCTTAAGGCATCAACCTCCTTGTTTTCCTTACCCTTGATATGTCTTACCTCAAAGTCAAATTCGCTCAAGAAGGCTAGCCATCTTGCTTTCCTTGTATTAAGGTCTGACTGACTAAACAAAAATTTCACATCGTTGTTATCCGTCAATAACAGATATTTTATGCCCATTATGTAGTCCTGCCACATCTTTAAGGCATGTATTACAGATTCCAACTCTAAGTCATGAGTGACGTAGTTTCATTCGTGCTCCTTTAGTTTTCAGGGATCATAACAAATAGCGTGCCCTTATTGAGTTAGGACACCACCTAGTCCTTGTTTAACCACATCTACATAGACGGTGAAGTCTTTGTCCGAATTTGCTACCTTTAATATGGGTGCGGTAGTTAACACTTCCTTTAACTTATTAAAATTGTCTTGGCATTTATGTGACCAGTTAAACTTGGTTCCCTTATTTTGTAACGATGTGATAGGGTATGAAATTTTGGAAATTCCCTCTATAAATATGCGGTAATATCCAGTGATTCCCATGAACAACCGGATGTCCGCTACATCCTTAGGAATCGACCATTCCATGATGGATCTTATTTTCTCAAGATCAACTGCAATTCCTTCTACAGATATTACATGTCCTAGGTAATATATTTTCTTCTGATAAAAGTCACACTTATTGAATTGACCATACAGTTTGTGCTTCCTTAAAGTTTGCAGAACTATCCTTAAGTGCTCTTCATGTTCTTATTCTATTTTAGAATATAATAGAATAGCGTCAATAAATAATAGCACAAACTTGTCCAAGTATTGACTGAAAATATTGTTCATTAAACACATAAATTTGGCTAGCGCGTTAGTGAGTCCAAATGGTATAACAACAAATTTGCAATGTCCATATCTCGTTCGTAATGTTGTTTTACTTATGTCCTCATCTTTTATCCTAACCTCGTGATAACGAGCTCTTAAATTCAATTTCAAAAAAATATTTTCCCCACCTACTTGATCAAACAGATCATTTATCCTAGTTAAGGGGTACTTGTTCTTAAGAGTCATTTTGTTTAATTGCCTATAATCGATGCATAATCGCAGAGTTCCATCTTTCTTTTTAACAAAGAGGACAGGTGCTCCCCATGGTGAAACACTCGGTCTGATATATTCTTTGTCCAATAATTACTACAGTTGAATTTTTAATTCTATTAACTCTCGTAAACTCATTCGGTAGGGTGATTTAGATATAGGGGCTGAACTAGGTAGTAAGTTGATAGAAATGTCCATCTCCCTCCTTGGGGGTAAATCAGGTATCTCATCAACAAACACATCTCTGAAATCATGCAAAATGAAAAAATACTTCAAGCTGGGTTTATTTTCTTTTTCTAATAGGTTTCTTACTTGGGTGGCATAAACCTGACAACCCTTTCTCATGAATTTCTTTAATTTCATTGTGGAAATCTGTTTAACTATGATTGGTTTCTGTATACCTTGAATTGTCCTAGCAGTGTCATTTTCATCTTTATACTTGAGTGATTTTTCATAACAATCTAACACTTATTTATGCCTTTCTAACCAATCCATTCCGATAATTATGTCATAAGACCCTAATGGTAGTATGTTCAGATTTTGCTTTATGTTTTGACCACCTAAACTAAACTCATAATCAGAAATAAAGTAGACCACTTTTCTTTTTGTTTTTGTTGGTAGTTGTACCAGCCAAGATTTTGCATGTCTTTTTTTCTTAAGTTTATTTGAATCCACTATATCGGGAGTGATATAACTCAACGTATCTCTAGGATAAATTAAAACAAAAATATGAGTGTTATTAATTTTACCTTCAATTTCCACCACAGAGCATCGGTGGTCAGCTTGTCAGCCATCCATGACTACATTTATCCGATGTAAGCTTTTGCCCACATCTCTGACCGTAGAGGCTTCCTGTAGGTTGTGAACCGTAGTTATGGATGCTGAAGTCAAACGTGGACAGTTCCTCCTTAAGTGAGGTTCTCCACATTCCTAGCATTTTAACGGTTCATGGGGGTTGTCCCCAAACTTATTTGTTCCCAGGTTTACTGGTTTACCACATCCTTCGGTGTTCTGATTATTGGAGTGAAAATATTTTCTGGAAAAACTCTTTGTTTTGTTCCGAAAAGGAGCTGGTTGATACCCCTTCTTCCGTTGGTTCATTCGCTCTTGTTTCTTTCCTTTCCAAGCCTTGGGAAATTCTAACTGTTGTTTGTATTGGTTGTAACACATTCAGTCTTTCCTAGAAACTTTGCTCAAGGACATGGGATTATCAAATTTGATTCTATCCTGATAAGACTGTGGTAAACAACTTAGGAATCACTGGATTTTCACTTTGTCCTCCGGGATATAATGCAAAGACCTTAGTAATTTTAGGAATTTGTTTATCAGATCTTCCATAGCTATTTGACTGAGTCGTAGCTCATAAAATTATTTGGTTTTTCTTTCATAGTAACTTTCAGATAGGTACTGTTTCTTAAAGTATTTCTTAAAATATGACCATTCCATCTGTTTTTCCTTTAGACCCTTGGCCAACTTCAGGTCTTGCCACCATATGTTGGCCTTCCCTTTCAGATTATAGATGGCCATTTTGACCTTCATATTGTTGGAATAGTTGTATATTTGGAAATACTTCTTGATGTCTAATAACCATTCTCAACTTCCTCCCGTGTTATGGATTCCCCGTCAAACGTAGATGGTTTGATTTTCTTAAACTCTCCCTCAAGGTGATCTACCTGTTTACTTTTTCTTCCTATATTTTTTTATCTTCAGCTGAAGCAGTACCTTCAGATGATCTGTGCCCTTTTTCTGCTTCAGAACCAGAATTCTTGGAGGCCCTTTTACTGACCTCTTCTTCTTGTTTATCATCCTTTGGGATTTTCTTTGTCACTATACTTCACAGCAGGACTTTGTTTATTACCTATTGTTCTTGTTGTGCCTTTTTCAGTTTCTCATTGTCTTCTTTGAAAACTTATAGCTCAACAATGAAATTTCTCATAGTTCCCAGAACTTTGGTAGGTGAACTTTTGTCACTGTTCTGCCTCTAATTTTCAGGAGGCCTTTGTTCAGGATTCTCTTCAATTCTGATTTCTTCTTCATCCCAGGCTACCATGATTACAACATAATAAAGTGTTTTTTGTTTGTAACCGTAATTGTTTTGTTAGTTTTACATAAACAGTAAAATATATGCTAAGTAAATAATTTGGCCCTTCTCAAGGTCAAAGTGTTGTAACCTTTTCTCTGATACCACATGTAATGTTTCCCAAATTTTCCAAATAAAAAATAAAATTATTAGGCTACTGGAGTTGATCATTCGTCTTCCCAACCCTGTAGTTGCTCATCACGGTACTTATAAACATACACATACTAATACATTGTTACAATTGTAAGTGTATTAATAATTAATTAGCTATGGCTATATCATCCCTATACAAAACACATGTAAAATTCGAAGTCCTACTAACTAACCATTAGTCTATTTGAAGATTAAGACTACTAGAACTACATATATATATATATAATATGCTTTCTTCATTTATATCTATAATATGTTTGCACCTT
Organism: Picea glauca; assembly: GCA_000966675.3. NCBI lineage: Eukaryota > Viridiplantae > Streptophyta > Pinopsida > Pinales > Pinaceae > Picea > Picea glauca. The sequence goes on along the minus strand of JZKD02S1773190.1, from coordinate 228,191 downwards.
GATATATCTCTTTTTATTTACATAGCACGACTAAAATTGTATATGCATGCTAGACTATCTATAGCATATGTATAAAATACTCATCAAGGAAAAGGTAGGGTGTTCCTTAAGTTTTTCATTCCAATTCGAATGGGATCTCGTAACATAACATAACTTATTAATTAGAGAAAAAATCATACATGATTAAAGTTAAGGCAGAGCCATCCCAATTTTTGTTTGCGTGAGATGACCATGTTCACATGTAGTTGTTACTACCTCATCCATGGTACACATGGTGTTTGAAAAATAGGTGGTTATGGTTCACAACTGGCATTCACTACTTGTCCCTAACTAAATAACAACTGTAGGGTAGCTAAGTTTGTGTGAGAATTCATTTTCCGGTGTACCAGAGCCAGGCATGAAGACCAAAATTTAGAAATTTAAACCATACCTTAACTGGATTGTCATTCCCTCTCATAAATGTTGACAAGGACTACAAGAATAAATTTTCATGCCTTAAATTAGGTCATGTCTGCGACATTGAATTCTTCCTGTGGCACATTCCCTTGGCCTCTTGTTCAACTTGTGTGCCCACTGAATCCCTTCCACCTTTACTTAGTCACATGGTCCCGATACTTTTTGTCGTTTCCACCATTAATCAAGAACAGGTCCTCCCGAGGCTATTGTTCAAAATTTCTTGTGTTGTGTGGCTCGGAGGAAAAACACCACTACAAGGAACCCTACATCTAAACTCTGGCGTATGACTCTGACGATGATGTGGTTCTTGTTTTGTATGGGAGAAAGGTTGTATTCATCTCTCCACCTCTCCCTTATACCTGGTATGTTATCCGAACCTTATTATCAAAGTCTATGAGGTATGGAAACATCAAACGTTTTGTAGTTGTTTCTATGATTGCTTGATAATTTAAATAATTGAGTTTTTTCATCTTTGTTATTCTGTGATTTTCAAAGTACTACTATCCAAACTCTAGATAAGTATATCATTCTTTTGGTTTTTTTAACTTAGGGTGTGATTCCTTGTGAGGATAACCCCTTACTATTTTAGTATCCCTCTGACTCGGCCACTCGGGTCAACTAGGCTGATTTCCTATCTTGATTTAGGGTGAGCACTGCAAAGCAAATAATTATTTTTGTTCTCGATTGTGTTCCCTTTTATTAAGCTGAAATAACACAGTTTGGTAAGTTTTATGTTGGGGTTTGTCTTAATTCTTCAGAAAATATTATAATTCTTGTTGTTTTCCCAATACTAGGTCACAACTATGAGTTCCTATGACTGTATTTTGTCCTCTCAGTTTGTACCTCAAAGTTCCATACTCTGCATTGAATATCTCATTTACTACACTATGTCTTTTCTTGGAATCCATCACTCTGTGGGTTCTTTCGCGACCCAATAGTTGATTCCTATGCCTGTACTTTTATTTTAACTAAATATTGTATTGTTCTTTGGTGCTTACATATATACATCTATATATGATGGAGTCTTCACGCGGAGTGAACTTGATAAAAGTGTGGTCTCCTATATGAAATGGGTTCAAGTCTATAATTAAACTCGGGACATACATTTCTCTTTCCAAATGATATTGTTATCTGTAGGTGTGCCTTCCAATACAAAATGTTTAACTCTGTGTTTAAGTTTGAATAATGCATTTACTCCATCAAATAGTATTCGATCAGTATTTAAATTTACCTATGATATTTGGTCTATGTGTGTTATGTGACCTTTTGGAAGTCAGTTATGTAGTTCTCTAAATCGATTGTTGATTTAATTTCTTGAAGTTAAATAAGGAAAATCTAGTTTCCACAACTAATGATGGGGCCCTATTGTTTGTGAGGGTACCCATCAGGAGTACTTTGACCCACTTCCCCCTTTGTACTTAGCGACAAAAATCGAAAGTACCACGAAAGGAAGGACAAACTCAATCTCGTAAGTTAAGTAAAATCTCGTGATTAAATCTGTGGTAGAATTTTATTTTCTAAAGTCATTATGACAGTGATCCTCTTGATTAAAATAAAATTGTTATTAATCTTAGATTCACGTTTTCTTGCAGGGATTTTCTTCCCTCAAAGTTTCATGGATTCAGGATGATGCTGAACACCAGAAAAGGTATTCGTGTTCTAATACAGTGCTTAAGAGTGCTCGTAGATGCAAGGAAGTAGAACAATTTTTATCCTAGCTTATTATTTTAATGGAAAAATGTATATACCAAACTCTTATATTCGACTGAACATCTATCTATGTAACTATCTTTTAGAGGTTAATAGAAAAGGAAACTACAGAGTCTCAAATAGGATTCTCAATATTTTAATACTTGTGAGTGGTAGAATCTATAGAGCATGAATGTATAATATTTACTACTGATATGATTCTCGAATTTAGAACAAACTTCATGTGTCTTTATTTTTTTTTAATGAATTTTGCCTCTATGTATCCTGCACAAAAACAATCTATTTGGTTTGTTAGGTACCTAGACTATTACAATTCTTAGACTACTTTCAGAGTTATAAATACGGAAGATTCATTCAATTTTTTTTCTGATTCCCAATATGGATGGACTGGTGGTATGAGTCATTAGAATTAAAAAAAAACAATTATGAAAGATTGTGTACAGTGACTCTATATATAAACAGATCTCTATATATATGTATGTCCCTATCATATATATATATATATATATATATATAAGGTCCAAGTATACTTTTGGTACCTTGATTAGCATTTGTACAACATATTCTATTTATGATTTAAATATGTTTTCAATATGTTATTTAGTGTTTGTGCAGTCTACCCATTCTCTGAAATTCATTTTATATATGTTTCATAAAACATATAATTCGGGACTGTCAAAATAAGACTTAATTGATTTAGCCTAGATATATCCTCTAGTAACAATCCCATCATTCAGTTTCATTCTTGATTTCGATACACAGAAAATTTGCTCAATGCATACAATTGGACATAAGGATTTATACTATAGTTTGTACCATTACAACAATAATATAATCTATAGAAAGAACTCTTCCATAATGAACCAGATGTACTCTTTCATCTATTATATCAAATGAAAGTAGCATTCACTCAGCAATTTAATCACCAGGGATAATTCATTCAAGATTATTTTTAGAGGTATTCTATCAACCCTCAAGTCAAACAACATTTGATTAGATTTTAGTCCATAGCAATAGTTCTATCCAGAATTAAACAAATAAATTCTATCAGCTATTAAATCATATAACATTCAGTTAGAGAAAGAGTAGGTTGACATATCTAAACAAATTGTTGAACAACAAATGGAAAAGCCACATTTCTCCCAACCTTAGAATGGAACAACCAATGCTACTTATTCCATTCACCCCCTAGCCTGACCATGAATCCATGAGGGAGAACTATGGAAATCCTCCTCAACAATTTTCCTTCAATTTCAACAAATTCTCCATGCCTCACACTTAGAAAATAGTTTTCATAACAACAAGAGATAATTCCTCTTTCCCGCATACTAGGCAATGTCCTGCCTCCTCCCATATGCTATAAATGCAAAAGTAATTGTGCCTAGGTCTTTTTCCCCTTGGGATTTTTGCAGCTTTCCAAATCCTTGATTTCCACAGGCTGCCAATGGCCAAATTCCTAATTTTCCACTTGTCACATTCAACCCTGAGGTACTTCCAACATGTTCCCCTCTCATGGAGTCATGGTTAGTTGATTTTAACCTGGGTATTCCATTTGTCCATCGGCAATAAATATAAAATATTTTGTTTCATACAAGTGTCATATTCAAATAGTTAGTTGGGTCAAATAAGATCTCTTCCCAAGAGTAATAATTATCAATTACAATTAACTAAATTTGAAATTTGGAATTGCCATAAATGGAAATAATTTTCCAATTTTGAATTTACTAAAAACAAAAATAATTTCCTAAGCAAATTTCAGATTTAAAAATAATTTATTTTTGGGGATGTTACATATCTATTCTCCCCATACAATTTTCCTTTATTTTCAACAAGCAACTTGACTCTCTCACTCCCCAATATTTGTACTTCATCCACATGGTCCTAATAACTATGACATGTGACTTCTCACATTGATCCCATTACATCTAATCAGTGATTGGACTCTCATGCACTCAAACAAGAAATAAAAGATTGTTTCCAAAGATAATAAATTTCAGGATTGTGATATTGGATTAATAGCCATAAATAATTCCCCCCTTGTAACCCTCATAGACACTCCCTCCTCTCATGGAAAACTCAACTCCCATAGGTTTCCATGTCTCCTCGCACTTGACATCACATTTTGTTTATTAAAAAATTAGAAATGAAAATCACATATTACATCGCTTGGACATAAGCACATTTATTGTCTACATTATGCATAGATTAAACCAAGGATTACAATGGAAATGTTACAACGTATATCTTAGATTGAAAATTTAGAAATATTAATGGATTATGATTTGTGTGTAACTTCTCCAAAATGTAATGCCACCATTTCTTTAATGTATGTACTAGGAAAATAAAGCTTGTCGTAGGCCAGTGTGATTCAAGTTGCAATATGTTAATGTTTATAAATGATATACTATGAGGTGTCCTCCCTATTTAAGTACAACTCATATAGAATAATGTGAAGATTTGGATTCAATCTCAAAGGGTTGTTGTAGATATGGAAGGTGGAGTATAGGGTTCATGCAAAGCATTGAATTCAACTTTTGTAAATTGTCTTTAGTTATGGGAGACCATGTGTATGCATGTCAGTGTGATAGTTGATGTAAAGTGCATGACATAATTGTGGGAAAAGTATTGTAAAGATTTAAACTATGTAGAAAAATATGAAGTGATGATACAAAAGTAGGTGACCGACACGTTACAATGGCTTGGACTTTAATGGGATTTGGACGTATGTCATCTTGAGAGATGAGAAAGTCTAGATAATGTACAATTGTCTTCCCAAAAAATGACTTCTTATGATTGACCTATGGTTTGTGAGTGTACTGAGGTTCAAAGGAAATGCACACATGTTGGAGGTGCTTTACCCATGTCCTATTGAAAATAAAAATATCATCCAAATACATAATGATGAAGGACCCAAGTGCAGACAAACGATATCATCAATAAATCTCATGAATTTTGTAGGAGCATTACCAAGACTGAAGAGCATCACTAACCATTCACATAATCTGAACTGTGTCTCGAAATTTATTTTCCCTATGTCATTAGTGTTCATGAGAACGTGGTTATAGTTGGATGTTAGACCAATTTTAGTGAAACATATCACACCATAGAGGTAATCTAGCAGATTAAAAATTTTGGGTAGAGGAAAATGGTTTTTTACTGTGATTTTGTGGAGGAACTTATAATCTATAACCAAGCACCATTCTTGTTGGTCTTTCTTGGGAATAATGAATATAGTGGAGCCACAAGGAGTTGTGCTAGGTTGGAAGTGTCTATATTCAAGGAGGGACTTAGAATAGAATTACACTTTAGCAGCCTCAATGGGTTTCATATGGAGGAAGGGTCATTGGGATGTGGAGATCCTAGAATAAAAAAAATAAGGTATAGGTTTCCTGAAGAGGGGGAAGGCCATTGGTGAGCTCAAATATATTTATAAATTCTATTAATGGTTGCATTGATAATATGTGTGGGGTGGAAACTAGAGTAGAGGTAATTTAGTAGATATTACCATCCTTAAAGAGTTGGTATGTGTTATAGTGGCCATTAGAGACAAAATGGCACACTTTTTTATAAGAGATTCCTAACAGTAAATCACAATAGTCCGGGTGGGGCACATCCCACCCAATGAAATCTCAAAAAGGACGCATAGAAAATGTGATATTGCAATTAGCATTGACTAACAAATGAGGCAGGATGCATTGAACCCAACTGATATGATAAGGTCAAGGATGGATGGACATGGGTCATTGGGTGCCAAGAGTCGATGATGAAATTGTTGGATTACTGAGAGGGGGGGTGAATCAGTAATAACATAATTATAATCCTTTTTATTCAAATGTTATATCAATGTAGAATTATTATCCAATAATGAGCAATAAGAAATAAACAATCACACACATACACAATACACTAGTGTTTTACGTGGAAACCCAAATCAAGAAAAAACCACAGAATGTTTTTTCTTATATGTCTTGAAGAATTACATTCATTGGAAGCACCAACTTCCTTTGTTTTCCAACTGCAACAGGAAGGAGGCTCCAACCCCCTACTTTCTCAGGCTACAACCTGAGGGAAGCTCCAACTCCCCAATTCTCTAGCTACAACTAGAAGGAGTCTACAACCCCCAATGTTCTCCAGCTACAACCACCTGTCCTTGCCCCGTCCTGCCACCCTGAAGTAAAAGTAGAATGTTGGAACCACTGTCACACTATCACTGTGAGATATACTTCTTTAAACATGTACCAATAAATATGAACCATGCATCAACTTGTACCTCAACCTGTAATCAACCTGTACCATAAACAAGTGCATAAGCCATGCACCAACCTGTAATCAACCTGTACCATAAAAAAGTGCATCAAACCATGTAAAAAGTATGTACCAATCATGTGTCAAGTACTCATCAACTATGAATTATCAATATTTACCAACGTCATCAACTATACACCTCATGTATGTGAGCCAACTCATCAACTACTTGTCTCAACCATGTACTCAACATGTACAAAAAACGAAATCCCTCATCAATTTCATCATCAAAATCTGATTTGTAGCTCTGTAATAGACCTTGTGTATATGATCACATTCTTACAAACCTTCCTTAACTTTAAAAACAAGAGACTATCATTTTCATCAAACTTTTCTTTAGTCTCACATGCCTAGCTTTGGATTAGTCAACAACCCTAACTTGAAGTAATCATAACTTTGAACATGTAGTGTATAAATATCTGAAACTGATATACATTTTTCTTCAGTGTGTTTTATGAAATTCCTCCAAGTTTCACTACTTGGAACCTCTTAGAAAAGGATTTATAGAAAAAATGGCATACCTTGCTGAATTCTAGCTTATTCTAGAGAGCGACCTTGTAGAGTGTGCCCTGCACAAAATGTTTGATGAATTGATATGAAACTATTACAAAGAATACTACATACTGTAACCTAACCAACACATTTTTTCTCACTGAATTTGGATCTATTATGAATAATTTATGACGTTTTCACCTGAAACACCTGATTTTGACTAGTTTATGGACTGGCCACAAACCCTATTTTCCACGGAGTGTAACTCCCAAAATACAATGACCCACAAGCTGAATTTTCTACCATAGATACTTGGATATGTTTTCTAACTTGCATAGTAATTTTAGGATCTCAATCATTATAGAAAAAATTATATAGCGAAAATGGCGAGATGACCTGTAAATAACATACCTTAAAAAACACCATCAATTTTTTTTATCCTTCCTTGCATTTTGGCCTTCTTTTCTTCACTTTCCTCAGAATTTCAGCTTAGATATCATTTGGTTACCTCAAAAACCTATAGATATTCAATATTCTCAAGTGTGATTC
>JZKD02S1773190.1:196715-220669 GCA_000966675.3 Picea glauca | reverse complement strand
GGACATATGTGCAGATGCACCTGAATCTATAAACCATGCATTCTTATCATCTGTCTCAGCAGACAAAGCATCCTCAGAAATAAATAATCTCAGATTTCTTAATCCATTAATTTCAGGATTGTCTATGTTTGCAAAATTCCCATTGTAATTTGCATTGTGACTTTCATTGTGGCTTCTATTACTGTGATATTTCTTCTGATAATAATTTCTATTGAGGTGTCCTGGTTTGCCCCAATAATAACCATCTCCATTATTTCTATTAACATCAGTCTGAGCCGTACCTTTTTGTTTTGAGTGAAATTTGCCTCTGTCTCCATTCCACGATTTGACTATGTCTCCATTCCATGATTTGCTCCATGGTTTTCTCCATTGTTTACCTCTGTGCGTATATTTACCTCGTGCCATCAATGCGAGATATGAACTTTTAGCATCCTGATCATAATTGTTCATCCTTTCTTCTTCTTGAAGGAGAATACCTGTAAGATATACAAAATTTGGGGGTTTTTCTGTCGCTGCAAGTGCTGAAATAAACACTTTATAATATGGCAGTAAACCTTTCAGAGCGATAGTTACTTGATCAGTACTATCTACTTTTTCACCTATAGCTGCCAAATTATCACTTAAATCTTTGATGTGAGAGATGAACTTACTTACCCCTTCATTTGCTTCAATCTTGATCGACATCAGTTTGGTCTTCAGAAAGAATACCCGATTTGCATCAGTGGTTTCATATAGGCTTTTGAGCATGTCCCATGTTTTCTTAGACGTGTCACAATTTTTGATGTGAGGAATAATCTTATCTTTCACAGACATTCGCAATGTAACTTTTTATCTGGCTTCCCTCTTATTCCAATCTGCAAGTAATGCAGGATCTGTAGGCTTCAGCTCAGTGCCATTCACAATTGTCCAGCCACCAAATAATTCAAGAACAGTCTGCAACTTGAATTTCCAATTGACGTAGTTCTCTCCATTCAATTTGGAAGCCTCATTGATATATGCATCAGCCAACGGTTGTTGGGTGGTGGCCATTTCACGTGATCTCTGAGAGTGAATACAAAACCAATAAAAAAAAAAAAATCCAGAAAAAAAAATTGGACGACACACCTTGCTCTTTTGCAGGCTGCACGAGGAGGCAACGCCGGTCAAAGTCTCTGTAATACCAGATTTTACAGATAATTTTCTTCGCGTAGGCAGCTGGGCACATTGAAAAGAGCAGCGGATCTCTTCTCTTCACATTGCATGTTCTCCTTCGCGCAGGCACCGGCTCCTCCTCCTCTTCAGCGATTTCCTTCTAGCTCACACACTCAGTACTGGCTCCGTCCACAGCTGCAACAATTTTTTCTTCTTTGTGACGCGGATTCACAAGATGGAGGCTCCTCCTCAGTGATCTCAATTACAGGCAGCGTTCTGTTTAGCCAGCGACAACAACTTCAATTTCCGGGAAAGATCTTTAAATCCGAGAGAGCTCTTTCTGGCTGCTACCTATGGTTCAATCACGCAACAGGTATGGCGGCTACCTCAACTGTGATGCTTTCAAAATCAACGCAACACTCTCCTCCACATCGATGTGGCTTTCTCAATCAAGGACACCCTGTCCTAGGGATTTCCTCCACCATACGCTATAGCTCACACAGGCTCTGATACCAACTTAAATTAAACACATAGAGGCAAAGGGAGCAGAGCAAAAAAGGCTCTCTCTCACAAAGGAATGGTCAAACCAATTCAATTATCTAATGAAATCAAAATACAATATATAGGTGTAGATAGTCCCAACAAACCAAATCATAGATCCATGAAGTGTGGATCTCAAACCTCTCCATGCTAAATATAAACAGAACACATCAACCCAATCCCTAGCAATCTCCTTATCATTTCTACATTGTTCCAACAAACAATCCATTCTTTCAGCATCGATACATGGAAGAAATCTCTACCTTTGTCCCTTTAGTCGTAGACAAGATCATGTACTTTATGTGGAGGGTTATTTTATATACACTTTTGTAGAGTTAAATAATTGTATTAGAGGGTTAGGTTATATACACCTATGTGGAGTTAAATAATTGTGTAGAAGGGTGTTTTATTCTACAAATAAAATGTTATGTTAAAGCCAGACATTTGTTATCCAAATTTAAATTATATTATCTATGTACATATTATATTTGGATTTGGACTTTGTTACAGACATTGATTAAGGTGGGCGGTGAAAAGAAGATTCTAGTTCAAAACAACTTGCCCATCGGTTGCTCGCCCTCATATTTAACACTATATGCTTCAACTTCATCTGGACATGGAGAAGCCATGAACAAAATGGGGTGCATGCCGAGGTTTAACAGTTTTTCCAAAAAGGGGTGTTGGAGCCACCTTTGTTTTTCTAGCCTGTCACAAATTTCATTCTTAATGCTCGAAATCGAAAGATGGTTTTCGTATTTTCCCTCTATTGTTTCAAGATATCTGAAGCTTTATCACGCGAGAAGCGATGATTATTGTACTCTCGAGACGAATCCAACCTTTCGTAAAAATGTTTCCTCTTTTGTTCTACCTCAGGATCTCGTAGGTCGGATACTATAAGTCATGTAGTTCATACATCCCGAGCTACGAAACGATGAAATCGCTTTAATTTTTCACCCAAGGTAGTAACGAGAGTAAATTTTTCCCTAAAATATGATTAAACGTCATCGGGTTTTCGCACCTCGGCGTTCACCAAATCCAAAAATTTATTGTCGTAGCCCCGATAGCCGAGAACACGAGGTCCTTATTGTAGTAACCTATGTCAAGGTTAAAAGTAAAAGCTACACCATGGTAAAAGTTCTATCGACAATTCGCCACTCAGCGTTTTCTTTTTTAAAAGTTACACCGTCTCAGCCCCGACTCACGAAGTCACGATAAGGATATAAATGTAATTAATTAATCACTAAATCCGAGTTTATCTTCCCTTTTTACTAAGTCGTATTATCGTGATCTCGCGGTTTCGCAACTCGGCATGCAAACCTCCCGGAAACTTATTTTCGAAGCTCCGAGTCGTGATATGGTGAATATAATAATTATGAAATTAATTGAGTCCCTAATCACGATTATGTTTTTTATTAACCAAAATAGATCATCGTAGTCTCGGGTTTTAGAGGTTCAAAGTGTTAAGGTAAAATCCCTGATATAACGAGTACCAAAATATTGATTAACGTTGGTAAAACCGGATTAATTAAGCTAAATTAATACATATCCCATGTTTCGATGCTTGCATGATTTACGAGGTAGCCTTATTCTTTCCATATGCCAACTGACATTTTAAACCGCCAAAATTTATGACATTAATGAGGAAATAGGGCAAATCGGTGAATATAAGATCGGATTTTTATGGCAAGATTTATTTCTAAACATGATTTGACAGACTTGTTTTGAAAGGTACCGAGTTTTTGAATATATATAAGAGTTGTGGTTCATTATAACAAATGCATTTTCATATTACACAGAGCACATTATCTCTGAGCAAGCTGACTTCTGTATGTATATGTATTTCTATCGTAAAAGAGATAAAGCACAATCCCCAGCCATGGCTCCACGAAAAGCATCCAAAGCCAGTGTTGAGGTTTTGGGACAAGGCTCGGACAATGTTGTTGATACTTCGCCTCGAAGTATCGACTCGGTCCTGAACTGGTCGTTCATTTCAGATGTTCTGCAGGCTAAATTGGTGGATTATTCCAATGACTCCAGCGACAATGAAAAAGATGATATAACCACCAAGTATAAGATCGTCATCCAATCCAGAATGCACAAAGTAGCAGCCAGGCCATGACTACTACTATATTTGATGAGTGAGATTGTTGTGGGTGGGATTTTCAGTTTTGATCGGAAAAGCCACAATGTAGTCATTAGATTGTCGACGTTTCGGATCCAGATCAGGATCCATATGGTCCGATGGACATTGGACCATGTGGACATACCGACCAAAACCATCATGAATGAGTAGAAAGTCACCATCGGGACTTTCAGGCCGAAACATCTGTAAGCCATGTATAAGATGCCCACGACATCCGACTATACATACGGTGCCGAATTCTTGGACGAGTTCAAGCAGAAGGAATGCATACAGTACAATAAAACCATGTCCAATTTAATAAGAGATTGGGTTTCGCACACCGTGAAGTTCAGGGTTGATAGCCACGACATATATTCAATAGCTTCCTTAGAACCACAGTACAAGTACTTTTCCATGATGACATGCAGGTTATATGGGAGAGAGAACACCTCACATGTTTTTCTTCCGCGGGTGCCTCTAATGTTTCTGGTCGCCGAAGGCAGTTCCTTCGAATAGGCGAAAATGTTGTCCGATAGCTTGACCAGTAGAATCACAGAGTATCGGGCGCAGAAAGAGGGCGGAAAGGCGTCTTCATTTTTCATGTTTGCATACATTATGGACGTCGTGTGTTTTTTAACACCATTTCCCTTAATGAAATGGAGTTGGACCCCAGGAGAAGACGAGCCTATCCATGTTTATCATGCAAAATTATGGGAAAACAAAGTGCCAAATTTCGTATAGGAAATCTTCAATTGGGTGATGGTGCCCCTACATGTCACTATTTTCGGCCACCCTCCATTAAGGATCTCAGACAGTATAGTGACAAATCTGAGCACCATAGCCGACTAGTATGTGGAGGCCGAATTTTCATACCTCAGAGTTTTCGTGGCTTCTATTCCCCCGCATGCATTGCCATTGTTCATTCCCGACAAGTTGGCTTGTCGTGAGGTTGCTAGGAAAACAATAATTTGTGGTATAAGTAAGGAGCTTAAGGGATATTCAAAGAAGGTATGGCCACCTTTTCCTGTTCATTTAAATTCATATTCTTTATTAGATTTTGGGCATGCCAAAGCTGAGGCAACAACCCTGGAGGACCTAAATTTGGTCCTCATTGAGTACAAGAAGCACGATCCGCAAAGGGTTGTGAGCAATCGTTTGGCCAGTTGCGGGCTCAAGATATTTGAGCACGAGAATTCACCCTCAGATGACATTTTCCGAGGCGCAAGGTCCTATGCCGAGATTCTAGATCGGATACAAACCTTGGCACCCGAGGAGAGAGCCAATGTTCTGAAGTTCCAAGAACATCGACGCAGTTGTCTTCCCGCAGTGTTGCAGGGAAAGAGTCCAGCTACGACGAAGGTCAAACAAAAGGATGCCGAAGGCTCTAAGGATGCGAACCCCAATAAAGAAAAACACCAGGATGAGGGAGAGAAAACCAAGAGTCCAAAAGAAGAAATAAAGACTCCCGACCCTCCGAAGAAGCAGAGTCCGGTAACTACTCCGAGAAAATCAACAAAGCATATCAGAGAGCCTATCACATCAGTTACTCCCTTGCAATCGACTCAGGGAAATATTGATGCAGGATGGATCTTCAATGAAGAGTTGAGGCCTATAAGGGTAGAAGAACTCCCTCTGAATGAGTTTTTCTTCGATAAGAAGAGGAAGGCAGTGGTAAAAAGGGAATTTTATCAGGAAGGAGAGTCAACAGCTAAGAAATACAAAGTTATAACTGATGGAAAAGATAAGAAGAATGAACAATTCGCGACTGAAATAGCAGGGCCATTAGGATCATACGCCACGGAAAATCAATTTCCAGTCGGAGTCTTAAAAAACTAGCTGAAACGAAAGAATCAGCTCATCAAGACCTTGGAAGCTAGACTAGCCACAACAACAGAGATTTCCAAATACCAGGTGAGTGTGGGTATAGAGAAAGCAAGGTTGGCCGATAAAAATGAGATAGAGTTGCTCAAGTCTAAGCTCGAACAAGCACAACTAGTAGTTCGGAATGGTCAGATACAAGCGAGTCAGCAAAAATATTTGATCCAACAGCTGCAGGCTAGGGTGGAAATCGCCAAAAGCAAAGTGATAGATATCGGGATGTTTCAATCCCAGGTGATGGAGATTCAGGGCAGAGTCTTTGTGGCCTAACGAAATTTACTCGGCAAGGTAGAGGAGATTCGGGACTACTGCTTGTTGTTAAATCAGGTTTGGGAGAATTTAAGTGTTAAAGAAAGGGAAGCTTGAGCAGCACGGGTCACCTTCCAAGAGGATGTAATAGCCACAAACAACAGGGATTCGGGAAGCACTCTCAGGTTCACCATTTCGGAACAGACCAGAGGAAACATTCTATTGAAAGAATGGGAGCACAACATCGCGGAAGGCAAGTTGCAAGCCAAAAAGGTAACAAATGATTCGGAAGAGGCTTTCAGTTCTATATATGGAGATCTGCTAGGCATTGATAGCGGAGGTAGTGCTGAGGCATTGATTCAGATGAATATGTTAAAAATCTCGCTTGATTTAAAGGAAAAAGAAGAAAGGGATTCAACCGAGATATTCCAAGTGACTATGGCAGACATAGTCCAAATAGACAAATGTATGATCAAACCAAGCGTGCAGTTATGCGCTATCGACATCATAGACATACAGATGGAAGACAGGCTGCCGCAGTTAGCCCGAGAATGTTATGTTTTTTAAGCCAGCTGTCAAGAAGAACCGTCGAGGCTGATATCTCAGCTGGTTGAAAGATGTGTCACCTGTACCAAGCACACGCAAGTACAAATGTCTGGTACCAAGTGAAGACAAAGAATAAGAAATGGAGCGATTTCTTTCCTCCCTATCATAACCGAAATTTTTGTAACGATTGAGATTCTATCTTATTGTAAAATTGTATAAATATACCATAGAAAGAAGAAAAAAAAGGGGGCTGGACCTTTTTGTGTTGATTGTAACAGAGTTTTTACACTTTGAGAGTTAATACAAAGCAAATCTGAAGATTCTCAATTCTGTCACGACTGTGTTATGAGTTTGTTTTCTTGTATATCTTATTCGTTTCATTTCATATTCTTATCTGATGAATGCTTCGTTATAATTTAGTACGACCACTACTATAGCGAATGAATTTTGGTTTTCTATAATTGTTTACTGTTTTTCCTTTGTACCAGCTATCAGTGGGTGTAAGACCAGTCAACTCTTTTAGAAGTCCCTATATATTTTATGCTTCATCGGGTTATTTCCTTGCAATTTTCCTCTTCTGTTTATACGTGAGATTCTCCCTTGATTGGAGCCTCATTCGATAGACAGCTAAATGTTTTTCTCCCACCTCATACTTTTTATTAAGATATAACTCAGTTATGGGAAAGAGTCTTTGATTTTCATGTCGTTTTATTCCCGAAACCGTGAATTCTCTTTTATACGACCAAATTGAGACAACACTTAATTTCTCTCTGAAGTTTTTCTTATTTTACTGTTCCTCTATGACTGTCCCTGTACCAACACAACCCAATATCGAACCTGGATTATCAAATCAAACGCACATTGCCTTAAACCTTTTTGACACTATCCTTAAAACCGCTACTACCAGGGTTGAACTCAAACATTCATGGGCAGCGATTGAATAGGATATAACCATCTAGGAACAGTTGGAAGCTAGCCAATGCCAACATAGAAATCTTCCCTAGTTTCCTTCGTCGAAGGTTGACGTTTCTCTCTTCTCCACCCTTTAACCACTTTCGAATGCCTAGACATTGTACTTCTAAGCCTTAAGTACAGACTCCGAAACAACATCTTTTTGGCGTCGTTTCGAGGGACCGAAGTTACGAAACCTTTTTCCCTGGGAAAATGACATTTGTGTTTCGTTGAAAGTGTTACCCTTTGATAGTGAACAAAGAGTACACACCTTTTTAAGGCTTTTCAATCTTTCACTTGGCGACTCCACAAATAATACACTTGCATCCGATCGAAGGAATACCAGACAAAACCCGGATGGTAAGAAGATTATGCCTGTTACCGATCCCGAGAATATTCTAAAGGCGAGAGGCTCTCTTAAGCCAACCGCTGCAGTTTACAAACTTAAAACCCCACAAATGAAGACTAAGAGTTCTTCTGAACCCTCAACTTCATGCACTCCTCTCTTTCATTCTAATGTTTTAACGCCAAACTGCTCTGAATTTAGGAGTGAGATTCATCCGAAAATCCCCTTAGTACACAAAGGAAAGGGCCCTCTTGAACGTTCATTGGCAGTTGACATATCATCTTTCCTTTAGTTAAATTTCCCGACCTCACAAAATTTTGAACAGTGGGTTACACATTCAGTTTCCACACCCGTCGGTTCTCCTGATTTCGTCTCTTGCAAATCTGAGGAACCGAGTCCTTGCGTTCCTTATCTTTCCTTGTTGGATTTTCCTCTTCGCGAAGAAAATAAATATTCCCTTTTAATTTTTTGAAACCCCCTTTACAACTATCCACAAATAACGATGGCAGCCGTCGGAGGAGGAGGTGGACGGTTTATAGGAGGAGGTGGAGGGTTTATTGGAGGAGTAGGGGGAGGAGCCCCTCTAGGAGGATATGGAGGCCAAGGGCCTGCTCCCCCTCCCAAAGTGTTTGAAAAAGTTGCAGCCAGATATGCTCCCTTAGTATTTCCCATCCCTGTACATGACCTTCCCAAAAATTACATAAAAAAACTACCAAAATTCATCGGGGAAGGGGATCTGACAGTGACCGAACATATTAATTTCTTTGACCAATTCACAGATATCCTAGGTATAGAGAATGAGGACATATATTTGAGACTTCTTGTCCAAACCTTTGAAGGCCAGGTCCGAACTTGGTTTCGGAGCCTACCTGCAACATCTATCTTGTCTTATGACGCTTTGGAAGATGCTTTCCTCAGACAATGGGGCAAGATAAAAGATCATCTATATTATTTAACTGAATTTGTGTCTTTGAGAAAAACGAATTCAGAAACAATCATGGAATTTATTCAAAGATTTAACAAACTGTATAACAAAATCCTAGCCGAGGTTAAACCGTCCCAACCCGTAGCCAAAGTAACTGTCGTTGGGGTTTTCGAACCAGATTTTGCACTCCTTTTGTGAGAAAGGAGGGTAGCCACCCTAAACCGAATGCAAGATGATGCGGTAGAAATCGAATCTAATATGATGGCTTCGGGTAAGCTTAAAGCTAAAGTAGAAACTGGAAACCAAGAAACTAAATTCTTTAGAGAACAAGCGGGTTCGTCAGGGTCTAATAGATCCACAGATGACAGGGTAGAAGATATGGCCAGAGTAATTAAAGAACTATCTAATAAAATATCCAAAATGGAGCTCGAACAAGCCAAAGTTGATTCTTTCCCCAAAAAGGATTTCAAGAGGAATCCCAACCCCCCTATCCAGCAAAGACAAATAAAAAATGACGATCAAAAAATACAAGCTCCCTTAAAGAATGAAAATTTTATAGGAGCGAACGAGTTTCAAGACTTCGGAGATTCGGATAATGATGTCATGAACTTCGGTGATGACTGCACACAACCATATCTGACTCGTGAAGATTATGAAAAATCTCTAAACACATAATAACCATCGAATAAGGGTGAAGAAGGTGATCATATTGACCTTTGTGAATCTCAACAAGAAACTGAGATGATAATGGCTGAGATCCAACCCAAATATAACTTAAGATCTTAGAGTAAGCCCACCTCAACTATTCAACCCAAGAAAATCCTCCAAAGAGGTCAAGCTTATGAGCCTACTCCGAAAGAGACCTTATCACCCAACAGCAAAGCGAAAGTGTTAAGCACAGGGTCCGAAGTGGAAAAAGTCAAGCCCCAAGCACAAGGAACCAAAACGGATAATAAAATTACGCCTTCAACCAGGGCCATGAGTAATAAAGCGGTCCAAACCAATAAATCGGAAAGGAAGGATTTGAATGTATCAACCAAAGAAACAGACAAGGTGAGTGGAACTTTCAGTTTTGAAAACGAGATAAATAAAATTAAGATACCAATCCCTTTGGTAGAATTAGCAAAAAACCTCGTTTATCGGAAGTAGATTACCAAAGAGATGGGTGTCTCTGAGCTGGAAAGCCAGTCTGATGTTTTAAACCAGGAAGATGACAAACTTTACATCACTTTTGGTCCCCATTTTGAAGGGGCCAAAGACACCATTGCTCCCTTTTATATCACTTTAAATGTGTATGATCAATTGCTACATAATTGCATGTTAGACTCCAGAGCCTCCCATAACGTTATGCCTAATATTATTATGGACAAATTGGGTCTCCAGATCACCAGAACTTATGGAGATATTTACTCCTTTGACTCAAGAAGGGTTAAGTGTATGGGGATGATAAAAGACTTGGTAGTTACCCTGGCGCAGGTCCCCATTAAGAGTATCCTAATGGATGTGGTTATTGCAGATATTCCCCCTAAGTATGGCTTATTGTTGTCTAGTTCATGGGGTGCCAAGCTGGGGGGTTCCCTTCAATTGGATATGACATTCACTACAATTCCTGTGTTTGGCGGTCAATTTACTCGATTGTACAGAGAAACGAGATTATCATATACAGTGAGCGACCCTCAAAACCCAAACAATTTCCCTATTTACATTGCCGATCAAGATCTGGGAAATTGTATTCTGTCTTTTGATGATGGTTTAGATGGTTGTCCGGAGGCAAACGATATAGAGAAGGAAGAGTCAAGTTACATGACAGAGGATCTGTGCAGCAACGGTGTCTGGAAAATGTATTTTGACGGTGCCTCATCTTCTGAAGGGGCCGGTGCAGGAGTGCTTTTAGTAGCTCCCTAAGATAAATTAGTTGTTCCTTTTTCCTACCGATTACAATGGGATATTGATTATACTAACAACGTATGTGAGTACGAAGCGTTGGTCTTAGGATTAGAAGCTGCTAAAAAGATAAAAATAAATAACTTAGAGGTATATGGAGATTCGGAGTTAATAGTCAAAAAAATAAATCGGTAGTACCAAGCCAAGCATCCCAGATTAAGATCATACAAGAATTGTGCCTGGGATCTCATGGAAAAAATTTTATCGTCCGTAAATGTCCATTTCATCCCACGCGTAGAGAATTTACATGCTGACGCATTAGCTAAAGCAAATTCAGCCTTCTCTCCTCCCATGACTTTAAAATTGAAGTATCACATTGAAATCAGACATAGACCATCTATACCAGACAATATCCAACACTCGCAGGTCTTTGAGGATGACGAACAAATTAAGAAATTTCTTGAAGCAGTGGGCGAATTCTCCGAAACACATGAAGACCAAGAAAATCAAAATGACCCGATATGGATCATGAAAGAGGGGGAAGATCCTAAAGATTTCCGAGAAAAAATTGTGGATCATCGTATGTTGGTCCTTAAAATCAACTAGATTCCGAAAGGATTGATTCCTTTAGAAAGACTTTTTGATCAGAACGACATACCTGTAAAGTCCACTTTACAACCCCAACCAGAAGAAGTGGAGGACTATGATATAGGAACTGAAGCAGAATCCAGAATGGTAAAAATATCCAAGTTCCTTCCTCCCGAAATAAAAATTAAGTATAAACACCTACTCAGACAGTATAAGGATGTTTTCCCTTGGTCTTATGATGAGTTAAGAAAATATGACACTTTTGTAGTTGATCAAAAGATACCTTTAAAGCCCGGGGTCAAACCATTTAGGAAAAATATTAGACAGATCAACCCCACTTTGTTACCTGTGATCGAAAAAGAAGTTAAGAAACTTTTAGACGCAAAAATAATCGTACCTCTGAGATATTCAGACTTGGTAGCAAACCTGGTCCCAGTCAAGAAAAAGAATGGGGAAATCAAATTGTGTGTGGATTTATGAAACTTAAATAAGTCGTCTCTCAAGGAAAACTATCCACTGCCCAAAATGGACCATGTGTTAGAAAAGGTATTTGGAGCAAACCGAATGTCTATGATCGACGGGTTCTCTGGTTATAATCAAATCGCCATGAATGAACAAGACAGGGAAAAAACTGCTTTCACCACACCATGGGGTATGTTTATGTATGAAAAAATGCCTTTTGGTTTGATGAATGTAGGGGCCACATTCCAGCGTGCTATGGACATCGCTTTCATAGGAGAAAGGGATAAGTTCGTAGTCATTTACCTCGATGATTTGACGGTTTTCTCTAAAATTGACGAAGAACACTTGATGCATCTCAAACAGACTTTCGAAAAATGCCGCAGGTTTGGTCTATCTTTAAACCCAAAGAAATCTCATTTCGCCATGTGGGAAGGTAATATTTTGGGTCATATCGTATCTAGGGATGGAATCAGGATCGATCCTAAGAGAATTGAAGCAATAGATACTATAAATATTCCCAGAAATGTAAAGGAGATTCAATCTTTCTTAGGAAGAATAATTTTTTTACGAAGGTTTATCCTCAATTTCGCTGAGATTGTAAAATTGATCATAGGTATGTTGAGGAAGGACAACGAATTAAAATGGACAACCAAGGCCAAAGCATCGTTCGCACATATTAAGAAAGTCATAAGCGAGGCACCTATGTTAGCAAGCCCCGACTATCTAAAATATTTTCTTATCTTCTCATTTGCCTCCGAACACACTATCGCTGCGGTGCTCCTACAAAAGAACGAAGAAGGATTCGAACAACTGATCGACTTTTTTAGCAAGATCCTTAGAGACGCAGAACTAAAGTATGATATAATAGAAAAACAAGCTTACACTATGGTAAAAGCGCTAAAGGCATTTAGAACGTATGTACTATAGTCAAAGATAATTGTGTATGTGCCTACCAGTTCGGTGAAAGATATATTGGTACAACCAGACAACTATGGAAAAAGAGGGCAATGGCTCGCCAAAATCCAAGAATTTGATCTGGAACTCAAACCGACCAAATTGATAAAAGGGAAAGGCCTGGCCAAACTCTTAGCTAAGTCAAATTTTAGAGCCCTAGATATCAATTCCCTGCAGGAAGGCGATGAAGACACGAACCTAAACGAGTTGAATGAGGAAACAAGTCCAAACAAGATCAAAGAGAAGTTCATATCGTCAGGCTGGTACAAAGACATAGTGTCATACTAGCTAACTCTAAAATGCCCAAATGAGCTATCACCATCTAAAGCTAGGACTTTAAAACTCCATGCAGTTAAATATTGTATCGCCGAAAGTCAGCTATATTGGAAATATCCACTCAGATTCTTGTTAGTCTGTTTAGTCGAATCCGAAACTCAGCGGGTTATAGATGAATTTCATGAGGGAATCTGTGGGGGGCATCACACTTGGAGAGCTACAGCTTACAAGATTCTGAGGGTTGGGTACTACTGGAAAAAACTTTTCTCGGACGTTAATGCCAAAGTGCGTGCCTGCAACCCGTGTCAACTATTTGTAGGTAAACAGAAGCTCTCTGCACTGCCTTTAGTTCCAGTCAAATCTGAAGCCCCGTTTCAACAATGGAGTCTAGACTTCATAGGTGAAATTAATCCCCATTCCAGTGCTCAACACAAGTGCATCTTAATCGCAATGGATTATTTTACTAAATGGGTGGAAGCCATTCCAACCAAAAGGGCAACAAACTCGGTGGTAATCGATTTTTTAGAAGACAATATTTTGTCTAGATTTGGGTACCCCCGAAAGATAGTTACTGACAATGGCCAGGCCTTTAAATCTATGGTTATGATCAGCTTCTGTCAGAAGTATAACATCGTTCTCATCCATTCCACAGCATATTACCCCCAGGGAAACGGATTGGCTGAATCATCTAACAAGAGCCTGGTAAATATAATCAAGAAGGTATTGGATGAAAATAAAGGGTCTTGGCATGTGCACTTAAAATATGCATTGTGGGTGAATCGCATAAGCACAAAAAGGTCAATCAACATTTCGCCTTTCCAGATG
Source organism: Picea glauca (assembly GCA_000966675.3). Classification (NCBI taxonomy): domain Eukaryota; kingdom Viridiplantae; phylum Streptophyta; class Pinopsida; order Pinales; family Pinaceae; genus Picea; species Picea glauca. The sequence goes on along the minus strand of JZKD02S1773190.1, from coordinate 206,992 downwards.
GTATATGGGACTGATGTTGTGCTACCTATAAATCTAGCGCTCTCAGTGATGAAGTTATGGCAAAATCAAAATGAAGAACCCAATCATGTCACCAAAAGGATAAATCAACTTATCAAGCTTCAACAACATAGAGTCGAAGTAGATGAAAAGATGCATAAGTACCAAGATGACATGAAGGCATTATTCGACCGCAAGGTAAAGGACAAAGATTTCCTCCCAGGTGATTTAGTGTTAAGATGGGATGCAAGAAAGGAAGAAGCAACAAAACATGGTAAATTTGACCACCTCTGGTATGGGCCATTCAAGGTCTCGGCTTTGGAAGGAAAAAATTCTTTCCTACTGGAAAATATTGACGGTGAAGTCCTCAACGCCCCTGTTAACGGGTGGTATCTGAAGCATTATATGACGTAACAGTCATCGGATTCAAAAATAAATGTATATATATATATATATATATATTGTACATATATATATTTTTCATTTAAACATTGCTCTTGATTTTCTTTTTTTTCGTTCCTGAACTTTCGACACATTTTAGATAATCTTTGTATTTGCCTCTTACAGGATTCCAGCTGCACATAAAACGACAGGAAAAGTAAACCGAAAGTTGGTCTCAAAAATAAATCAGCTTAAACAGGTGATATCCAAGAAATTTGATATTTTGCGAAGAAATTGAAACGAAAAGGTATAGATGAGTTTTCCTAAAGGACATGTTTTAAAGGAATATTAAAATAATCTGAGGTTAACGTCATTCAAATAGCAATATCGTCTGAACTGATAAATAACAAAATTGTTTCTTTATTTAATCAGAAGTTAAAAAAAATTAAATAATTCACCCAATTTAAAAGCGGTCGGTGAAAGTAAAGTATCTGCGAAAAAGATCTATAGGAGTCAGTTTCGAATTGTTTGGCCTCTGTATTTTCAGTCTGTAAGTCATCGCTTGTCACCCTTTTCTATCTCCAGGTTTACCTTTCGAAAAGTCATCATTTTTCTGTTCCACATAAGAAGGGATAAGAGTTTTCATTTCAACCTTATGAACTTCAAAGCAGATTGTGAAAAGAGGGCGAGTCTTCATAGCTCCTCGATCCCCTGCTAAATGAAGAGATGCCTAAAGTGATCCTAACTTTCCTAGGTTTTTCAACAACATCGGAGGATTGAGGCTTGCTCAAATAGAATGCCCTGATAAAGTTATTTTCCCTTTTTCCCCTGAGAACGAAGGTGTTGTGAAGGTCAAGGGAAGGTTGGTACCGAGTAATCAAAGTAAGTTGACAGGCCTATAATGAAAAATATTACATAGATATCATCCCTGATACAAACTAATTGCCCCCATCTTCGCGCTCTAAAAAGCAAATTATAAGACAGGTGGTGAAAGGAAATTCAGAAATGATTGCCCCCACCTAGTCCAAGAGATGATGAAAGGAAATTCATAAATGATAGCCCTTGTTTCAGCATTTAAATGCATAAATATATTCCGAAGTGGTGAAAGGAAATTAAGTGAAAGGGGCCAGATAACTTCACCATGGTACTGAACAGGCTCGCTGGCAGTGAAGCAATATATGAGATATCTGTAAGGTTGTTATACATGAATATAACTCTACTCCGGTAACTAATTCTTTTCAAAAACCTGATCTACATCCCAAGTTTAGACGGACTTCCCAATTAAAAACATATAATCTTCTTCTTTTGATGCAAGTTTTTAGCCGCAATATATGTTGGGTCTCCTAGAACTGTTTTGATTGTCTTAAAGCTGACCTAAATTTATTAGCGGGAAAGGGAAAGTCATGAAAGGGACTACAACTAAGTTTAAAAAGAGTATCTGAGTTTGAAAAATCTTTTCAAGGTAAAGAACGAAGTCTCTTTCCCCCTTCGTTACCCTGTTCTCAGGAATCTTTTCATCTAATTGAAGTTATTGACTCCATTTACCCAATATTGGCACGTGGTCTACTATTCTTCCCACCTTACGAGAAAGCGGGATCCCTAGTTGGAGCCTATGTTGGAGCCGCCTTTGTTTTTCTAGCCCGTCACAAATTTCATTCTTAATGCTCGAAATCGAAAGATGGTTTTTGTGTTTTCCCTCTGTGGTTTCAAGATCTCTCAAGCTTTATCACGCGAGCAACGATGATTATTTTACTCTCGAGATGAGTCCAATCTTTCATAAAAATGTTTCCTCTTTTGTTCTACTTCGGGATCTCGTAGGTCGGATACTATAAGTCATGTCGTTCACATGTCCCGAGCTACGAAATGGAGAAATCGCTTTAATTTTTCACCCAGGGCACTAACGAGAGTAAAGTTTTCCCTAAATCGTGATTAAACGTCATCGGGTTTTTGCACCTCGACGTTCACCAAATCCAGAAAATTAATTTTGGTATCCCAGATAGCTGATAACATGAGGTCCTTATTGTAGTAACCCATGTCAGGGTTAAAAGTAAAATCTAAACCATGCTAAACGTTTTGTCGGCAATTCGCCACTCGACGTTTTCTTTTTTAAAAGTTGCACCATCTCAGCCCCGACTTGTGAAGTGATGATAAGGATATAAACGTAATTAATTAATCACTAAATCTGAGTTTATATTCCCTTTTTATTAAGTCGTATTATCGCGATCTTGCGGTTTCGCAGCTCGGTGTGCAAACCTCTCAGAAACTTATTTTCGAAGCTCTGAGTTGCGATATGGCGAATATAATAATTATGAAATTAATTGAGCCCCTAATCACGATTACGTTTTTTATTAACCAAAATTGATCATCGCAGTCTCGGGTGTTAGAGGTTCAAAGTGTTTAAGTAAAATCCTCGATATAACCAGTACCGAAATATTGATTAACGTTGGTAAAACCGGATTAATTAAGATAAATCAATACATATCCTATGTTTCGACGTTTGCATGATTTACGAGGTAGCATTATTCTTTCCATACACCAACTGACATTTTAAACCACCAAAATTTATGACATTAATGAGGAAATAGGGCAAATCGATGAATATAAGATCGGATTTTTATGGCAAGATTTATTTCTAAACATGATTTGACAGACTTGTTTTGAAAGGTACCGAGTTTTCGAATATATATAAGAGTTGTGGTTCATTATAACAAATGCATTTTCATATTACACAGAGCACATTATCTCTGAGCAAGATGACTTCTGTATGTATACATATTTCTATCGCAGAAGAGCTAAAGCACAATCCACAGCCATGGCTCCACGAAAAGAATTCAAAGCCAGTGTTGAGGTTTCGGGACAAGGCTCAGACAACGTTGTTGATACTTCACCTCGAAGTATTGACTCGGTTCCGAATTGGTCGTTCGTTTCAGATGTTCTGCAGGCTGAATTGGTGGATTATTCCGATGACTCCAGCGACAATGAAAAAGATGATATAACCACCAAGTATAAGATTGTCATCCAATCCGGAATGCACAAAGTAGCAGCTAGGCCACAACTACTGCCATATTATGATATGGTCCGATGAGCATTGGACCATGTGGACATACCGACCAGAACCATCATGAATGAGAAGAAAATCATGATCAGTACTTTCAGGCCAGAACATCTGCAAGCCATGTATAAGCTGTCCACGACGTCCAACTATACATAGGCGCCGAATTATTGGATGAGTTCAAGAAGAAGGAATGCATACATTACAATAAAACCATGTCCAGTTCAATAAGAGATTGGGTTTCGCACGCCGTGAAGTTCAAGGCTGATAGCCACGACATATATTCAATAGCTTCCTTAGAAACACAGTACAAGTACATTACCATGATGACATGCAGGTTATACGCAAGAGAGGAAACCTCACATTTTTTTCTTCTGTGGGTGCCTCTAATGTTTCGGGTCGCCGAAGGCAGTTCCTTCGACTGGGCGAAAATGTTGTCCGATAGCTTGACTAGTCGAATCACAGAGTATCGGGTGTAGAAAGAGGGCAGAAAGGCATCTTCATTTTTTATGTCTGCATACATTATGGACGTCATGTGTTTTTTAACACCATTTCCCTTAATGAACTGGAGTTGGACTCCAGCAAAAGATGAGCCTATCCATGTTTATCATGCGAAATTATGGGAAAAAAAAGCACCAAATTTCGTATATGAAATCTTCAGCTGGGTGATGGTTCTCCTGCATGTCACTATTTTCGGAAATGTACCACCAAGGATCTCAGATAGTATAGTGACAAATCTGAGCGGCATAGTCGACTGGTATGTGGAGGCCGAATTTTCATACCTCAAAGTTTTTGGGGCTTCTGTTCCCCCACATGCATTGCCATTTTTCATTCCCGACAAGTTGGCTTGTCGTGAGGTTGCTAGGAAAACAGTAATTGGTGGTATAAGTAAGGAGATTAAGGGATATTCAAAGAATGTATGGCCACCTTTTCCAGTTCATTTAAATTCATATTCTTTATTAGATTTCGGGCATGCCAAAGCTGAGGAAGCAGCCCTGGAGGACCTAAATTTGGTCCTCATTGAGTACAAGAAGCATGATTCACAAAGGGTTGTGAACAATCATTTGGTCAGTTGCGGGCTCAAGAGATTTGAGCACAATAATTCACCCTCGGATGAAATTTTCCGAGGTGCAAGGTCCTATGTCGAGATTCTAGCTTGGATACAAACCTTGGCACCCGAGGAGAGAGCCGATGTTCTGAAGTTCCAAGAACATTGACGCAGTTGTCTTCCTGCAGTGTTGCGGGGTGAGAGTCCAGCTACGATGGAGGTCAAACAAAAGGATGTCGAAGGCTCTAAGGATGCGAACCCCGATCAAGAAAAACACCACGACAAGGGAGAGAAAACCAAGAGTCTGAAAGAAGAAATAAAGACTCTTGACCCTACGAAGAAGCAGAGTCTGATTACTACTCTGGAATCAGCAAAGCAGATCGAAGAACCTATCACATTAGTTACTCCCTTGCAATCGACTCAGGGAAATATTGATGCAGGATGGATATTCAATGAAAAGTTGAGGCCTATAAGGGTAGAAGAACTCCCTCCAAATGCGTTTTTCTTCGATAAGAAGAGGAAGGCAATCGTAAAAAGGGAATTTTATCAGGAAGGAGAGTCAACGGCCAAGAAATACAAAGTTATAACTGATGGAAAAGATAAGAAGAATGAACAATTCGCGACTGAAACAGCAGGGACATTAGGAGCATACACCACGGTGAATCAATTTTCAGTCGGAGTCTTAAAAAACCAGCTGAAACGAAAAAATCGCCTCATCAAGACCCTGGAAACTAGACTAGCTACAACAACGGAGACTGCCAAACACTAGGCGAGTGTGGGTATAGAGAAAGCAAGGCTGGCTGATAAAAATGAGATAGAGTTGCTAAAGTCTAGGCTCCAACAAGCACAGCTGGTAGTTCAGGATGGTCAGATACAAGCAAGTCAACAAAAATGTTTGATCCAACAACTACAGGCTAGGGTGGAAATCGTCGAAAGCAAAGTGATAGATATCAGGATGTTTCAATCCCAAGTGATGAAGATTCGGGGCAGAGTCTCTGTGGCCCAACAAAATTTACTCGGCAAGGTAGAGGAGATTCGGGACAACTACTTGCTGGTAAATCATGTTTTGGAGAATTTAAGTGTTAAAGAAAGGGAAGCTGGAGTGGCACAGGTCACCTTCCAAGAGGCTGTGATAGCCACAAACAACAGAGATTCGAGAAGCACTCCCAGGTTCACCATTTCAGAATAGACCAGAGGAAACATTCTATTGAAAGAATGGGAGCACAACATTGTGGAAGGCAAGCTGCAATCCAAAAAGGTAACAAATTCCTTGGAAGAGGCTTTCAGTTCTATAGATGGAGATCTGCTAGGCATTGATAGCGGAGGTAGTGCCGAGGCATTGATTCAAATGAATATGGCAAAAATCTAGCTTGATTTAAAGGAAAAAGAAGAAAGGGATTTGGCCGAGATCTCCCAAGTGACTATGGCAAACATAGTCCAAATAGACAAATGTATGATCAAACCAAGCACACAATTATGTGCTATCGACATCATAGACAGACAGATGGAAGACAAGTTTCCGCAGTTAGCCCGAGAATGTTACTTTTTTGAAGCCAAATGTCAAGTAGAACCGTCGAGGCTGATATCTCAACTGGTTGAAAGATGTGTCACCTGTACCAAGCACGCGCAAGGACAAACGTCTGGCACCAAGTGAAGACAAAGAAGAAGAAATGGAGCGATTTCTCTCCTCCCTATCATAACTGAAATTTTTGTAACGATTGAGATTCTATTTTATTGTAAAACTATATAAATATACCATATAAAGAAGAAAAAAAGGGGGGCTGGACCTTTTTGTGTCGATTGTAACAGAGTTTTTACACTTTGAGAGTTAATACAAAGCAAATCTGAAGATTCTCAATTACGTCACGACTATGTTATTAGTTTGTTTTCTTGTATCTCATATTCGTTTCATTTCATATTCTTATCTGATGAATGCTTCATTATAATTTAGTACGACCACTACTATAGCGAATGAATTTTGGTTTTCTATAATTGTTTACTATTTTTCCTCTGTACTAGCTATCAATGGGTGTAAGACCAATCAACTCTTTCAGAAGTCCATATATATTTTATGCTTCATTGGGTTATTTCCTTGCAATTTTCCTCTTCTGTTTATATGTGATATTCTCCCTTGATAGGAGCCTCATTCGATAGACAACTAGATGTTTTTCTCCCACCTCATACTTTTTATTAAGATATAACTCAGTTACGGGAAAGAGCCTTTTGTAATAACCCTAGTTGGATAAATGTTTAAGAAATTATAAAGTAAAACTAATTAGGGGATTAATTGTGTTAACAAGGTATTAATTAAACAAAGATGATTTAATGATATTAATTAAGTGAGTTATTAATTAATTAAAGGATATAATTGTGATTAATTAATTAATAATTTAACTACAAACTACATTTAAAAACTTGCGTAATGGATTTAATAGATTAATGGTATATGATATAAAATGGTTGCGTATACAACAAGGGTTAACCTATGAATCCCGAGAAGATAAAAGCATTAACGGGAAAGGATATGGGTAATAAATGGGTTAGGTAGGGAGTAAATTGGGGGGGAGAGTCGGTGAAGGGGGGATAAGGAAGGGAACGAGTTGGACGGGAGGCATTATACGGGAAGTTGGGGGATGAATTTTGAGAGCTCTGGATTGGCAGAGAGAGTGAAATTTTGGGAGTAGGATTGATACAGTAGACCGGAGTTGCTGGGGATTTTTGGCACGGGGGCTAGGATATCCATTGATATCCTGGAGCTAGGGAGCTACCTAGCTGGCAGGAAGGAATGGTTTTGGGCAGTGTTTTGGAGAGGTGGTCAAGGAGGCAAGCGGCAGACAAACGAAGGTTATAAGCATCAGGTTAAGGTATTTCAAATTTTGCAATTGTTTTAATCAGTTATTAAATTTATTATTCAGTTATTAAATTTATTATTCATTGATAAATTTACATGCGCAAGTGTTAAAATATTTTGGAATTATTGAACTTTCATAAACCTAGTAGAAATTTATGTCTTTTTGTAGAATTACTAGATGTTAAATTAAAATCGGCCTTTACATTTGGCATCAGAGCGCCTCGTTCACAATCTAGAGCCTTAAGGGCCAAATTCCCCTCCGCCTAACCTGCAAACCAAAAGCATTATTATTTTGATTATATGTAAACAAATATAAATATATAAATGAAATAAGAATGGAAAATGTAAAAACAAATTACCACCAGGTGTACCAAATGCGCTATTAATTGATTATATAAACAAATCTAAATATATATATAAATGAAACACTAATTATAATAAAAAAATAAAATAAAAAAGAGCATTGCTCCCTTTATTTCATTGTCCTATATTACACAGTAAGTAGATAGATTAGTAATGGTGGCATATTTTACCCTGCATTTGATTAGCCAAACAGCTCTACCATAAAAAAAAAAATTATTAATAATCTTTCAACTTTACTACTGTATTTTTTTAGAATATCAAATCGACACAGCTGCAAATACTTGGCTTAGAATATTAAATAGAATATTTTACAGAGTGTTAAATAGAAATCAACACAACTGCAAATACTTGGCTTAGATAGTAAATGAAAGCAAGTTCATTGACAAATTGAACAGATCAGATAATGTCCATTGACCTCAAGCTTAGTCAAAAGAAGAAACTTCTAAGACTCTACAATAAATTAATGACAGGCAGTTAGTCCGCTACCTAATGCTTTTGCTTGAATTGAAAGAAGCCTATAGAAGCATTGAGAAGTAAACACTCAAAGCTCTTAGACCTCTAATCAAATCCAAATATAAAACCTACAGCTTCTAGAAACAAGACTGTGAAACAAAAGGTTAAACCCATTTTCTATAATTAAAAACCCTAAGCCCCCTGACAACTCAATGCGCAAGTGAGCAGTTCAATTGGCAAGTGAACAATCCAATTGGTAATTGGGCAATTTAACAATTGGAAGTGCTATGATATGAACTGTTATGTTTCATAAAATTCTGATTTCAAATCCCTCAATTTACTCGTACCTGCGAAGGGATACTTTACCCCTGCAAGCGGATTCGTATGGCACCTGGAGATTATAAGATTATAGTAGAGAGGTTACGGATCCGTATGGCACCTACCCTGCAAGAATCCACTGAAAACCCTAAAACCTGAGGAAGTACAAAATCCCTTCACACTCTCGCACATTTTGATTTCAATTACCAACCATCCAGAGAAAAACCTATACCAAGTCAGGGTGTACAACGCAAAGCCAGTGCACATGCGCCAATCCAAGATGCCAAGGAGGGAAAGCCCGCGGGTTTGACCCCGGGACTCCTGCACACATAAAAAAAACAACCTCAATGTATATATCAGTTTGTATATATGTTATCAACAACATTCAAAAATCACAGTCTAGGTTTGAGGCATGGTTGGCATAACAACCAACAATCTCAATGCGCTAAAGCGCCAAGGCAACAAAGAGATCTGACGAAACCACGAGTCTACATAACAACCACAAGCTACCAATGCGTCACCGCCATGGTACGTGAATATTCCGAGAATTGAACTCGGGACCTCTCGCACCCTAAGCGAGAATCAACACCGAGGATAAACACCACTTCATAAACCAACAACAAACACACAAGCTAGCACCGACAAAGACACAAACCAGCCCCGAGAATCGCACTTCGTTTAGTTGTGGTAAACTAACAACATGCATACATTTTGATCACTAAACTTCAAATCGCTAAAATGGGCAGCATATAGAAAACACGCAGAGCAGTGCCCAAATTAACAATCTTCTGAAAGTAACCATACCTCGTGAGAGATAACTGTGGCAATCTCTGCATCAGACAGAAATGCATTCAGCAATCCAGTGAAAACCATTATTTTCCCACCGGGTAGGCAAAATGTGTTGACAATTGGATCATCTACCACCAGAATTTCCCAATTAAATGCCTTCAAGTGCTGAGTTGATGCCTTGTGCCCACGCTCTTTTCAAGACTTACAACTGTTCTTCTTTATATTCATTATCTTCTTAGAAAACATGTTTAAAAAGAAGGCAACACATATAGTAATGTGTATAATATCTTCGTCACTGAAATTGGGTTGCAATTTAGCACCAGTCCAGTAAGTTTCAAAACAGAATATGCTTCTACAGCTCCCGTGCACACAACTGAGAGAAAGAACATTAAAATGCAATTCAAAAAAAAAATTAAATACAATAATTGAGTAGCTCTTTCTGAATACTTACAGCAATTGCTATCAAAGGAAGGCGGCATGCATGGTTGCATTTTTCAATTTTTGACATAAAACAATTACTCTCTGGTATCTTCTTTAGTGTCACATACAAAACCTTAAGCTCCCCTCACCCTTTTCAAGAGCCTTATAGATTGACTTCTCATTTTTTGTTGAGGTTGTTGATGTCAACATGCCTGCTGGAATTTTTAGAGCAGTAAGCCCCATCACCATCACTTGATAGAATATCATTAGCCTACTAAAGCGGGCCTGGTTTCACCATGGTTGGCGGCCAAAACATCTTCCAGAAGTGTGAGGATCGCCGCAACCATGGCCTTCTTTCCAAGACCCTTGTGATTCCAGCTCATGAATAACAGCCCTGGCAGACTAAGAAAACGAAGGAGGCAAAGAAGTAGAACGTTGAGCCGAGCAAAGAGGTGAGCTTAGGTTTAGGTATTGAGAGCCGGAGGCCGATCACGTGGGCCTCATGCGAGGACCCACGAGGCCGATTCACGAGTAACTTTTTATTATTATTTTATTCTTCTTATTGTTTTGTTGTTTATTTTTCTTATTATTATTTTAATTGTAAT